>CAJVQA010008645.1:0-12782 GCA_910591915.1 Cetraspora pellucida
ATATGTAATTTAAAAGCAAGCTTTTCTTTGTAAAAACTTCAATTGAATTTCAATAAAGTTAAAGGCATGGCCTCATTATTGATATTTAAAAAAAAAAAATACTAGTCTAAACTTTTATTCTTTCTATAATATTTTAAAAACAGAATTAACTTTATATAAAATCTTAATTAAATATTTAATAAAAATAAAAGTATGTCTTACTATTAATATTAAAAAAAAATTTAATTAGTAATTATTATTATATAAGATTTATTAAGAAAAAATCTGTTATTAATCTTCAATCATATTTTGTACCAGATACAATTTATATAATTTATTAGAAATTGAGTTTTATAAAAATTTTCATATAATTAACTATTCAAATTAATTTAATTTTATATTATTTATAATTTAAAGTATTTTTTTAAAAAAATAAAATTACAAAAAATAACAAGAATGTTGCTAACTTGCCTTCTGAGTAATATAACCTGATCATGTGACAATGCTAACCAATAATATTTAATTATATAAATTATATATAATTAATAATTATAATAATAATTAATTTATATTACCTAATTTTAAATATTATTTATATTAACCTTTATATTAAGTTTATTTTTTAGAATATTAAAAACAGTTTTATAGATAAAGCTTTAAATGCTAAGATTTTTTTTATAACTAATAATATATTTGTATAACATATATATGCAATTTTACAATGATAATAATGAATAACAAACAACATATGCTTTATTTAACTTTCTATATATATATAAATTTACTATTATAAATTTGGACATGTTGGAGTATAATAACCTGTTTGTTTGCATTTATGGCAGTGTTTAGCACATTTTGAATTGCTATTATTAATATTTTAATTAAACTTACTATCATTGTTGTTTGAGATCTGGTTGGCTGTATTTTTATAAAAAATTTGTGCTTTTTTTGATAATCCTTTACCTCCTAATTTATAATAGTTAGGTTAATGTCCTTTGTGCTGTATACATATTAGATTACCAATATCTAAATTTTTATCATTATTAGCATTCTCTTGTTGCTTTTCTAAATCATCTTTATTATTTTAATAAACCTTTTTAAGTAATTAACAAACTCATTAACTTTATTAGCTCAGACAGCATAGTCAAGAGCTTTTTTGCATAGCCTATTCTGAAACTATATTTTTGTTTAGGATTTTGTTTTTGCATAATATGAGTCATTTTTCTAATATTAATGAGATAGTTAAATTGTAATAGTTAAGAAGGAAGTTGGTCCAATTTGTTTGTACTAATTTTATATATTGGCATTAAGTAATGAATTTGTTGATTGATGCTGTCTTTTTTATTATTATACTATCACTATAGAATTAGTATAATATAAAAGCATGCATTTTGAGAATAAAACATAATTATAAAAAAGTGTCTGCAGACAATGCCCTAATTTATAAGCCAAAAACAAGTTTATAAGTAAGAACCATTATCAAGCAAAACAACATATTAAGGCATTGTTTGCTAAGATCAATGCCTAACTACTTTTTATACTTCCAGAACATTATTTGATATATGGCTAACTAATAATAAAAATAATGCTTGTGGTTGGTTGTAATCATCTTCTCTACCTAGTAGTTGGTTGTAATTGTTTTCTTTATTTACAGTTTTCTAATAATAATAAAAAAAAAAATTACATAAACATATCAAATATAATACTTACTTTAATCTACTAACTTAACTCTAAATATATATTTAACTGACTAATATTATTACCTCCAATAATTAATTCCAATTATTAACTAAAAATGCATCATAGCAAAGTAATTGTAATATTTGGTCATATTGTTTTTAAAATATTTGTAGAGAAAGATAATCATGTAATAGCTTATTTAATTCAGAAAAATATTTTTCTATTATATTAGACATTCTGCTTATTGATATTTTATTTTTACATTTACTAACTATTGCTCTTTTTGCTTGTTTATTAAATACTGCTTAAAATTCATCTATAACATCAACTAACTGTGAACTCCAACTAAGCTTTGCTTTAATTATTTTGTTAGAATTTTCAGCACATTGAGTACTTTGAATTTCTGCTATGAAACATTTATTCACAGTATATCTAGCCTAACTACTTTTACAAAAATGTAATGTGTAGATAAGATAATGTTTATAAACAGAAAACTCTTCAATTATTGAGCCCATCCAACTTCAAATTTTTTTTAACAAAAAGAATTATGCATTGTGAAAAATTTAGTTCAAAATAATTCAAACTAATTACCCAACCTTCCTTTTAGTTTTTTCTTTAAATTTAACTCTATATGAAATATGCAATAGAAAGTTAGATTTTCTAATAATTATTTTGCACAACTGAGATTAATGCAGGATCTGCATCTAAATATATTACAGTAGAAATAACAAAACAAGCTGTTTTTAATTTATTTAAAATTCAAGAAAATGCTGCCTCAGTTTCATCTTCTAAAAGCACTGCTGCTACTATTAAGCTTCTAAAGTTGTTGTCAATAACTGTAACTATTAATAAGATTATATTAAATTGATTGGTTTTGAATGTTGTATCAATAATTATTACATCATAAAACTGTTATAAGCTCATGTTTAATCTGGAGACATTCAAAACAATCTTGTTAACTTTCTACTATCTAAATCAAATTTTGTCTTTACTACTCATAATGGGTCCTCATTCTTTTTTAAATACAAATTAGTTAAAGTTTGACATGCATCATTTTTTTGAGATTTTAATTGTTTTTATAATGTTTTATTGTATTGATCAAATCCTTTTATTGATCTTTTTATCAGGAAATGTTGCAACAAGTAGATTATATTGGATTGATATATCTAACTTCTTATAAACTGTCCAAAACTTTATTTTTTCTTACTTTTTATCAGATAGATAACAAAACCTTGGTGTCATCTCTATAATAAGAGGATTCATAGAATGATTATGCTTATCCACAATACTATTTACATAAATTTCATATACTGTTTTAGAAAATAACATATTAACATGTCAAGGACAATTAATAATCACTAAATTTCTTTTTCTTTAATTTTCTGCTAATATTACCTTTTCAGCTTTATGTATACATACATATGAGTATTCAAAAGTACAATAATAAATTGTACTTTTATCAACTAGATTAGAGATGTAATATCTTTTATGAAAACAAAACCCTTCACTTTTAGTATAATCCTTAAGGTATGATTTAGCTTGCTCTCATGTTTCAAATATTATACTTACTTTTAACTTTAAACTCTTCATTATTGAAGTCTTCATAGCTATAATTTTCCTCTTCTTCATCATCTTCAAAACTATTTGACTGAATTTTACCAACTAAACTATTTTTATATGAAAAGTGATACTGATATAAAAAAGTTGCATTATCTTTAGACAAGAAATAACACAGAAAAGGTGAATCCATATTATTTAATTCTATTTAAAATATAAATATAATAAGAAAAAAAGTATAAAAAAATAAATTGGATGTAAGAGTGGTAATAAAACAATAAATAAAATAGAAAAAGAAAGGTAAGATTAAGATATAGAAGCAGCAAAGAAATGGTATAGTTCAAGTACTATAAGAATAATTAATTAATATAATAAGACAAGAGAATTAAGCAATGTAAATTAATAAAAACATAATCAAATTAAAGATATAAAACAAAAAAACCAAATATAAAAAAATTATAAGATAAAAAAGGTAAGACAATCAGATCCAATATACAAGTAAGTTTGAAATAAAGATATGAATACAATATCTAAGGAAAAGTTAGATAGAGATAATATAATATAGAGCTGTAGAATGCAGTATAGAGCTATGAATACAATATAGAACTGTGGATGCAATGTTCAAAAAAACAGACAGCAAAACAAATAACAAAGCTAACAAAAAAAATATGCAATATAGAACCATGAATGCTATATAAGATTATTAATGCAATATAAAGCCATAGATGCAATATAAGATCATAAATACAATATAGTAATATGAATGCAATATTTAAAGAAATAGTGCAACAAAACAAAACAAGCAAAAAAAAGTGTGATCAAAAAAAAATTATAAAAGCAGGATCAAGAAATTATATATACACTAATCAAAATTATATTATTATTAATAATAACAATATGAGTTAAAATTTTATTTATTTTTTTTTTGTGTTAAGGTGAGGTTTTGCCTTTATCTTTATTATTAATTTGTTTTGGGCAACTACAAGAGAGTTAAAATTTTATTAGTTTAATTTATATAATATAAGAGTTAAATTTTATTAGTTTAATCAATATAATATAGAAGTTAAAATTTTATTAATTAAACCTATAATTAATTTATATTATTAATAACTAGGAGTTAAAATTAGTTATATTTGAATAACAAAATAAATATATAGAGGCAAATTAATAAAAAAGAAACAAATTAATAAAAAAAGACAAATTATTTTTAATAAAATTTTTTTAATTTTTAAATTTAAATAACTCAACAACTATTTAATTAAATTTAATAAAAATTTTTTTATTTTAATTTTGAAATTATATAAAATTAAAATAAAAAAATTATTAAATTTAATAAAATAATTATTAAGATATTTAAGCTTAAAGTTAAGAAAACTTTTATTTAAAAAAATTTTGTTATATTTTTATTAACTCTCTTTTATATATATGGGTATAACAACTTAGTGAAGTAGATAAGTTATCAATTACTTAAGTGATAGGTTAAGTGTTCAAATCTTATTAATGATGAAAATTTAAATAATTACTTATGTAATATTTATATTATAGCAACTGTTTCTAATAATTAGATTAAGATATCTATAATAACAGTTATATTAGTATAACTAACAAATCATAAAATATCTATATAATTAGTTATATAAAAAAATATAAACTGGCATCAAGTAGTGCAAACTCTAAATAAGTCTTTATGATTATATAAATTTGTTAAAATTAGAAAATAAAAAGTTTATTTGAGAAAACCCAAATAGAAAGATAGTATAAATTTTTAATATTATTGTAAAGACTAGATTTAGGAAATGAATATTAAACTTATAATACTAAATAGACAAGAATCTTTGGGTTAGAAGTCTTGAAGTTATCACTAATTAAACTACTAAAATGAATTAAAGAAAAAAAAATATTAGACTGTTTAATATACTGATTAACTAATCATAATTCTATATAAACTATCTGAATTGAAAGTTTAGTGAAAAAATAGAAGTATACTAAAATACCAGAGATATGTTATAAAATAGATGCTGAGATTCAAATGAACTCTACAAAAACATAATAATTAAATAATATAACTATGCCTACAAATGTTGATTCTGTTATAACAATACTAAATTAACTATAAAAATAAGTGCAAAAGATTCTAAAAAGTTTACCTTAAGGATAAAATAATTCTAAGATTGAGATGATGACCTAGACTTAATTCAGTAATGTTAACACAAGTGTAAGTTTAGAGGGTTTAAAATAAAATATCTAAGCAGAAGTATTAGGTATAACAATTAGCAGAGAACCTTTAAGTGAACTTCTTAAATAAGTAATATAAAATAGTAACAAGTATAACTAATTGTACACTTTTTCTATAGTGGTTTATAAAATTACATTACAAAAAATCATTAATAAAAGTCAAAAGACCAAAGAAGTCATCTTAATACCAAAAAATATATACATATATATATAGTTTTATCAAGATTGTAAGACTCACTTATTAAAAATAATCAAAATTCTTTTTGTTTTAAAAAAATTAACATAATAATGCTTCTTAAAAATAGATAGAATTGAGTTATTACCATGCTAACTTCTCTAAAACAAAAAAAGATTTTAATTATTTTTAATAATGAAATCCTACAACCCTAATAAAACTTTCTATATATTTCTTTTTTATTCTTCATAGTTTTATTTTATTTAAAAAAGTACTTTAAATTGTAAAATTAAATTGATTTAAACAGCCAATCATACGAAAGTTTCCTATGAATTGTGTCCGGTATAAAATAAAATATAATCGAAATTCCGATGACAAGTTTTCCTTGACGGCACTCATATAATTTGCACTATGTTTATAATTAGACCGATGTTGTACACTCCCAGTGATATCTGATAGCTTCAAGCAGACGTCATACATTATTTTTTATGCACGTACTGCGGTTATGCCGCTTACCAGATCGAAAGAGCACAGGTTTTAATTTACTTAATATTCGATATTTAAAGATGTTCTCATATAACTAAAATGTTCGTGCTGAAAACTTTTATTTAGAGTTATTTGTGATTTTTCTGTTTTTACAATACTTTTCGAATTTTTTAAGTCACACGAGATCTTGTGATTTTATTGGTTACAATCAGCGATGATCTACATAACCTGTCACAGATTCAGTATGTGCATTTTTTATCTGCAATGCATACGTCGTGCAACGACTGTTTTTTTATTGAACTAGATAGATATTTTGGGAGAATCGAATGATTTTTGACATCATTTGATGAGCTCAATGGTATGATATGATACAATCGAAAATAAAAGTTACAGTAAACTCTTGTTATAGTAAGACTGATTAAAATCTTGATGTAATGAAGTTAGACTCCAAGTCTATATAAAATTTTCTTGATACAATGAATTGTTCAAAATTTTTATTCATTAAGAGAGCAACTTGTATTTAGCAACTTGTCATAATATCCAAGTTATATAAAATTCAGCAGACATTATTAAAAAAAGGTATTGATTCTGTTCTAATTTAAAACATAATTACACGATTTGAAACAGCTCACATGATTGTCAAGCATGGGCTACACTTATTCAACTCGTCCGATCTGAGGAATTTGACCTTCATTAAATCCCCCTTATATATCTGCTTAAAAAATATTACTATCGGATTTTATATAACTATGAACCGGAATTTCAAATAAGGGTTCAATTTTAAAGAATAATTGGGGTTTTAGATAAAGGTCAAATTCCAAAAATCCGCCGAGTTGTTTTATATAATCTTTTACTAGCAGATGTTTATCAAAAGAAGTCAGTTTTATTGGTTTGGGTTTAACTTCCGAACTCCATTTTTCTGAAATACCATTTCACTGAAAGTCAATTAACCGATAAGATTGTTTCACTGACAATTATTTCACTGATAGCTCATTTTCCGACGAGGTTTTTTTTAAAAAAATTGCACTCACCTTAACTCTAATTCAAAACCTGCCCCTAACGACAATGACTATAGTTACTTAGTCGGTGAAATGAACTGTCGGTTAAATAAGTTTCGATTAATTGATATTCGGTGAAATGACATAGAACTATTCCCTGTTAGTAAAATGGATTGTCAGTATTGCGACTTTGGTGAAATGGTATTTCAGAAAAATGGACTTCGGGAAAGTGAGCAACAACCAATTTACAGCTGTTCTCATAAATTTTTGGATATCTGGTGAAAAATTGGCCGAATGATTGTTTGGCTGATTCGATAAGTTCGTGATTTCGATTTCGATAATGATCGCTACATTTTCACAAACTTATCAACTCGGCCAAACAATCATTCGGTCAATTTTTCACCAGATGTCCAAAATTTATAAGAACAGCTGGCCACGTCTATTTAATTTTCCGATTAAAACAGAAATAGATCTTCTTAAACGTTTACTTTTTTTTTTTGAAATAACTTAATCCTAAAACCCCCATTCTAAATTATTTTCGCTTTTTTTCATTGAATTTCTTATAATCTTAATAATATCAGATGAGAACTTTTGAAATAAACCAAAGAATCAAGATAGATGAAAAAAATGACATTGAAATGCCCTACGTTTATATCAAGGAAGGATATATACCATTTTCGTTTAGATGGTGGCACTCTGCGGCCCGAAAAGTCTTAGGACATGCTTTAATTGTTACCGCTTTCTCAGCTGTTGTGACTACAATATCTTTAAAAACGAAATATAAGCTCGATATTCCGCTAACATTCATTAATATACTTAGTTTTGTTGTGGGTCTTTTGCTTGCCTACAGAATAAATGCTGCTCATAATAGGTAGTTAATACGTAATTGTTAAATTACAGTACTTTATTCATACATGTGATATAATTTATTTTTAATATACAGCTATTATGAAGGCCGCAAAACATGGTCAACAATGGTGACTGCGATTAGAAATTTGACGCGATATATTTGGGTGGGTGTCAAGAGAAAGAGAACAGAGCGAGAAAAGAAAGCAGAAAAAGAAAATAAAAAATTGAGATATAAAATGAGACATTTAAATAATGGAAGGTTGAAAGCAAAAAACAAGGATAGGTCGAACACGGAAGAAGAAATCAAAGAAATCAAAGAAGAAGAAATCAGGGAAGAAATCAAAGAAGAAATCAGGGAAGAAATCAAAGAAGAAATCAGGGAAGATATCAAAGAAGAAATCAGGGAAGAAATCAAGGAAGAAGAAGAAGAGGAAAAAATCATGATAGAGGAAGAAGAAAAAGAAATTTTCAGAGAAAAGAGGTGTGCCGTAAGATTACTCATAGGATTTGCAATAGCTACAAAGCATTATCTACGTGAAGAGAGAGGAGAAGAATGCAAACCGTTTATTTCGAACATAAATTCAACTTTACCGGGATTTAAAGCTCTGATGGTTTTGGATGATAAAAGTGAGAGCGAAAACATTGATCAGGAAGAATCAGAGTGCTTACGATTCAAAACTTTATTTCGCAGAAACCTGAGTTTATATGTTCATCACAATCTTCCTTTAGAGATTTCTTTATATATTTCTGATTATATCACAACACAATTTCAAGAAGAGAGGATAAATGTCCCAATAGCTATTCATATGTTAACGAATCTTAATTTGTTGATAGAATGTTTATCAGCTTTTGAAAGAATTTCGAGAACACCGGTTCATTTTGCAGTTGCAATCCATATAGCCCAAACTGTATGGTTTTATTGTCTCTCCTTACCTTTCCAATTGGTTTCTATTCTTGGTTGGTTGACTATTGTGGTTGTGTTCTTCGCTGCCGTAATTTTGCTTGGTGTTAAAAGAATTGCCTCAGAGATCGAAAATCCTTTTGGCAATGATCCATATGATTTGGATTTAGACAATTTTTGCGAGTAATTATCGATTATAATTATAAATCAAAGTATCTTAAAATCAGACTTGTATACCTCATGGTGTGTATCCTCTGCCGGCTTTAAGAGTCAGGCAGTAAGTTATAAAGGGTACAAATTGAATTATGGAAATATTCGGGGTATTCGTGTCTGAATTTTATGATATAATATTTTATCCTCGTCAGTATCTCACTTATTTTTTTATTGACAGAATAATAGAACGAGAACTCATAATTATCACAAATCATCCCCCAGCAGAAGTTAATCATATTGTGTTCGACGAAAATGCGAATAATAATGTGTAAAATAAGTGAATGATAAAAAAAGATGTAAAATTGAGAGTGATTTTACTACTGATGTCGATAAAGAATCTAAATAAGAGATTGCCATATTTTGCAGATAGAAATTTGGAAGGGTTTGATATTATTTATTTTCAAAAAGGAAATTTAATATTGTAACAAGGCACTTGAAGTGTGTTACGAAAAATGATGTAATTTTTAACATTATACTTTTTCTTGTGTAACTTTATTATAGTTTAGCTGATACGTATTTAGATAATGATCGAACCTTTATTATACTTTAACGATCATTAAAACATTTTATAGTTAGAGTCTAATAGCATAATAATTAGTTAAAGTCTAATAGTTAGTATAAAAAGAGGATTCTTTCTTGTATTAGTTAAGAAGAGTATTTTTCTTGCCTTTGTGTATTGAAGTAAATTACGGGGTTTGTATTTAATGCTTGCGGCATTGAGTTAAATTTGGTTGGAAAATATAATAGCTCTACCTCGCCGTAACAAAGTGTTCAAAGTGGGTCATAATCTTGAGTAGTCATATCCAATCCCTATTGCCAACCTCACTTGTCAATTATTGTGGTTTCCAAATTATGTAAAAATTCTATTATTTTTTATAGAAATAAAGGTCACATATTCATTTGTAATATATTTGAAGAAATAGGAGTTGGGCATTAAAATATTCAATCAAATTTTTACGAATGTTAAATGCGCAGATTTTATCTAGTTTAAAAGTCAAAAAAAAAAATGAAGAAATCAGAGATCAGTAATCGAAAATTATTGATAACTTTTTTTTTAATGATTTTCAAATTTCACATAATTTTGCAAACCGAATAAAAGAACAGAAGGGTTAATAATATGCGTCTTAAGAAACTTCTTAAAAGAAGTTAATCACATGAGTTTGAGTGAGTCTATTTGGAGTATAACAACTGTTATACGCCTTACGTTTACTATGAAAAAGAAAATAAACTACATATATCGATTACGTATATCAATATTAAGATTGTTTTTTTTTTTTGAGTTAAAAAAAAAATAAAAAAATCGATTGTTTAAATGTAATAATAAGCATTTTTCAAGAACGAATGTAATGAGTATATGGATTATATGATGTTTGAAGTGGATTTGTCGGCGAAATCTTAAGTTTGATTGCTCCGCGTGATTTTATTCAAAAAAATGTAAGCGATAACGTAGTTGCGATAACTAACCTAAACAAAAAAAAAGGTTTTACTTGTAAAGGATTAGGTCTACTTTTTCATTGGCATGAGGATGTGACGAATCATCGGCATGACAAGTAAGAATTGGCTAAATAATTATATTAACTAATGCTTATTAGTCTCACCCGATGATTTGTCACATCCTCGTGCCAAATGGATAATAGACATAAAAAATTAACCTACGTTAACCGTACATACTATCAAAATTTTACTCAATTTTCGTACGTCCGTACATATTTGTAAAAATACCTCAAAATTTGGAAATTTTGACCACTAATAAAATAATAATTATTTTTGGCTAAATTGCTATTATCCCGAGGGTGCGTCATTATAATAAATTTCTATGTCTAATAAGATACATCAAAGGTGGGAAGTTGGGTTAGACGCGTTATCAATAAAGATCAGGGCTCCAAAAAACTTTTTCGAGGTTTAACATTGATTTATTAATATGTAATTCGGTAACCAAAATTTAAAACTGGGACCAAATACTCAGATTTGATGACCAAATTTTAGCTTAACTTTCATAAATTCTTCGTGGATCATTAGTAAAATTACAGAATTATTAATGATAGATTTTTTGTAAATTTAGTGATCAGGATAATGGTCGGTATATATATTTTAACATAGTAAAGAATGAATGACTTAATGTTTTTAGAAATCGCTTTACCTTTTCAAATATTTTAGCATAAATCTATTCTTAAACACATTTATAACAAAGTTACGTTAAAAAATTTTATGTTCTAATATTAAAATCTTAGCTATACATAAATATCTCTCTTTGAATAGTTCACCATATGAAACAGAATGTTTGTAAAGGGTTAACTTGAAATTGAATATTTGAACATAAAATTTTTTACGTAATTTTTCTATAAACGTTTTTAAGAATATATTTAAGCTAAAATAGTTGAAAAAGGTAAAATCATTACTCTAGAAATCTAAAAATATGTAAGCCATTCTTACTATTAAATATATATGTCTTGCTCCAAATGGCAATTTTTCCAAATGACAACCTGGCCAAAAAGCAAATTAATTTAGCTTAGACGCTAGGGTTAGATCTGGACAATTTTTATATGGGCTGTCCCAATTAACAATCGGGACTAGATTGTTATTTGGGGTGCAACATATATATTAAGTGATAAATAATCCTGACCACTATCCTGCTCACTAAATTCACAAAAAATCTATCGTTATCACTAACAAGGAACAACCAACTATTACATCGCATGGTCCAGTGGAACAGATAAATGTGCATCATGACCTTAAACTTAATTATCACAACTCTTCATGAAACATGCTTTATTAACCTTATAGGAAACTCCTAGTTGGGAAACCACCACTCAAATTTTATGAGATCGGATATCAATATGTTATTCGCATCTTCAAAAAAACACGAATGTTGTTTTCATTATTCCAAAAATTTAAAGAAACCAGGGCAATGATTTTACAAAGCGTTTCCGTTAATAATTTTAGAGTGATGTTCTCACAAAGAGCCTCTGCTAATGCTTTTACTTTTAAAGTATTAAGTGTCTGTAGAAGTTCTTTGCAAGAAGATCACTCTGGTTCTTTGAGTCTTTGATGTGGCAACCTCTGTTTTAGGACTTAAAGCATTAGCAAAGACTCTTTTTAAGAATGTCATTTTGAATTCCTTTACTATTTAGTTCAAATTTTGTTTTTATTTTACTAAATAAATTTAGTTATGATCATTTTTTAATTACTACTAAACATATTAAAATTGGTTTTATTATTTTTAAATATATACATAATTATTTTAAATAAAAATTGTAAAATGTTGAGCCTGTTAACTCACCAGCGTTGCTAATATCATCCTATGAACTAGCTAAGTAGTTGAATGAAAAATGTCCAGTATTTAACAACTTCTAATTTCAATACTGACTTTTAATATAATTTAAAATTACAGGAATAATAGATAACTATTACTATTGTTTTTTAATATTAAAGTAATTATTAAAAATATTCTATTTATAAACTTAATGGACATTAGAGGCGAAAGACAATGAAATAAGCTACAGCAGAGACAGTGCCCGATCCAAAGTGAATCACAATTTAAATTATTGATGTTTGATTCAATTGTGATGAATATAATCCCTCACCAGTTTTAATATATGTGTAACATTAACGGTCTCTGCTGTAGAAATAAGCAACAGGAGGAAACGTTGATGTTACACAATTGATTTTACACACGGTGTGAAACACAAAAAAATTTTTTTACAATACT
>CAJVQA010008646.1:0-12782 GCA_910591915.1 Cetraspora pellucida
ATTGACACTGGGATTTGAACTCTGGACCTGCCACTTGGGGGTTGACAACCTGACCACTTCACTAGGTCACCACACCCCTCTGTTCTTATATTTATTCTTAGTTCTTTTGCATTTATTACTATTAAATAAGCTAATTGAACTTCTAATATATTTTAGTAACTGGCATTTTTTTTAGTTTCTATATATTTTTTGTTAAGTCTACTTTTTGGCAGCCTTGTGTTATTCTTAATTTTGTTAACTGTTTTAGGCTGTTTTGTCTATTTAATATTACTAGTAGACTACTTATCTACTTCATTATTAATTCTTGTTATAATGTTTTATATCTGCCAAAATCTTTATATTCTATTATGCAATTTTCTAATATGCATTGCAAATTGCTTTTCTGCTTCACTAAACATATCATTGATTAGTATATTTTATATATTCTTTTTTTTGACATTTTGGTTAACTAAAGCATATAGTTTAGTTTTGAAATTATTACTATATTGTTTATATATATAATCTGGCTTATTGTCATCTTTTTATATTTAAAATTTTTTATTATCTAACTTATTATGCCTTTTGTCTTTCTTTTTATTAATACTTCTTATATTCTGTTATTTAACTATATTTCTAATAAATAAACTATTTTGTTTCTTGGTTTTTCTATTATTTTTTTTCAAAAACTACTTTTTTTTTCTTTTTCTTAATATTTGTATTCATTATTAGCAGTTTTGACTTTGAATTTATTTATCTTTATATAATTTATCTTAAAAACTTTTTAGTTATTTTTAAGATTTCTAATAACTGTCTTTTGCTTTTTACAAATTATATTGTATTATTTGCATATGTAATTGTTGCTTGATGGTATTTTGTAATATTATTGCATTGCATTCTTTTTTTAAATTATTGTTTAACTATATATCCTAAACTTTTATTTTCTTATACTCTTTCTAATAATAGATTATAGAAGAGATATTATATTAATAGTGATATTATATTATTTTGATTTATTTTATTTCTTGTCATTATTTTTTTTATTTTTTTTATTAAACTATAAACTGTAATTATTCTCAATTGTCTTTTATAAAAAAGATTTAGAATATATTTTAGAGCTATGTCATTAATTATCTAATTATTTTTTATTAGAAACCTACTCTTCTTTCTTTTCTTAATATATAAATAATCAAATTCTTTATATATAATTTTAACTTTTTTTACTCATTCTTTCTCCTAAAAAATCACCTGATTTTTGATACTTCTCTTATCATTTTTCTAAATATCTTAACTTTTTGTAATGCTAATTCAATATTTTTAAATAGAACTGAGTTAAATGTCTTTTTCATATTTTGTAAAAGTATTTACACTTTTTTGATCTTTTCTTTTGTTTTTTCTATTATTATATTTAGAATATGTACTAGTTGCTTTGTTAAATTTGCTAATAGGCCTATATAATTTGGTTTCTTAAGTATCTTTTTTTCTATTATTATCTTTGTTATTACTTTTTTTAAATATTTTAATTAGTGCTATTAAATAAATATTATTTAAACTATATTTTTACTCTACATTTTTTGGTATTAAATAGACTTGCACTATTTTCTACTTGGTTAGTATTTTTTTTGCTTTTAAACAAAAATTAGTCAAGACTTTAAAAACTTCTTGTATTTTTTTTCTGCTTATTTAATTAGTATATAGCTTATAACTAATATATTAGAAGCTGTTCTATTTTTAAATTTTCTTAGTACTTTTGCTTATTCTTTTTTTTTAATATTTTTTTTGACTTCTATATATTATTTCTCTTTTATATGTTTTTGTGACTTGTAAACTTCTTTTCACTTTTTTGATATTTCTTTTAGTTTAATATTTTTCTTTCTAAACTACTTCTTATAATGTTTTGCTATACTAGCCTTAACTAAATCTGATTTTGCTATTGTTCAATAAATCTGTTAAGCATTATTTTTTTGTAAAATTTGTTTAAAAGACTAGTTATTATTTTTTCTTGATCTGTTTTAATCATTTCATATCTTTTGTCTATATTCTTTTTTATTTGTTTTCTTTGACTTTGTTCTTATTCTTTTTTTTTTTTCTTATAACAATTTTTGTTAACTTTTTATATTTTTTATCCAGATACTTAACTATTGTTTATATAGTTTTAACAGCTTTTCATATTCTTTCCTATTTAGTGTTTTAATTTTTTTTGCATTTTATTTCTTTTTTCTTTTGTTACTTTTTAGCCTTCTTTTGTTTGCATATATATAATTAATCTTTGTAGCTTTACAATATTCTTCTCTTAATATTGTTTTTTTTAATTGCTTCTTCTATTTGTTATTGTATTGTGTATTTTTTTCTTAGATATATGTTTGATTGTTGCTGTAATAATTGTCTTTTTTATTACATCCTATATGCTGTTTATACTATTTGTTTTTTCTTTTTTGTCTTGCTTTTTTTTAGATATTTTTTAGCAAGTTTTTAATATCTAATCATTTTTACAACTCTTATATATAGTTTTTTCAATTTTTTTTTTTTGCTTAATTATATAAATATATATTCTTAACTGTCTTTTTTTTTTAATTTCAGCTTTGCTATTTTTTGCTATTATGTATTTAATTTATATTTTATTTATTTTTTTTTTGCTTTCACTAAGGCTATTAGTTATTGGTAGCTACTGTCTTTATTGTAAATTTAATTATAATTACATAACTTGTACAAAGTTACTCTTATACTATACTAGCAAATAGTGCACAAGTTCTTATATACTGAAGTTTTTTTGTTATTATATATTTAATTCATATATATCTATTTTTTTTTTGTTTTCATTAAGATCATTAGTTATCAGTAACTATTGTCTTTATTGTGAATTCAATTATAATTATATAGTTTGTACAAGATAACTCTTATACTACACTAGCAGATAATATACAAGTTCCTATATACTAAAGTGTTATCTAATTTACTCTGACCTCTTTGTTTGTATGTTCATTAAGTAATTATATATTTCAGAGTATGTTACCTAACTGTAGAGCTTTAGAAAGCTCTCTTGCTAACTAACTACCTATATTTAATCTTTATTAACAGAGCTTATTCTTGTAAAGTTTACCTAAACCCTAGTACTAACTTTATAGCATATTCCTAATACTTAGCTATACTCTACTTTAGTTTTCAGATTTTCAATTCAGATAGTTCAGAAAGACTATAACCTGTTTTTGATATTCTAAAAGTCTGCTCTTCTAAGATCTTTTTTCTTTAGTTCAAGGCTTCTGGCAATCTGGTTAGTTGTACTCCTTACTAAGATTTTTACCTACCTGATTTCTTTTACATTAATATTTATTTTCTAGATCTAGCCTTTATAGTAATACTATTAAAGATTTGTGCTACCTCTTTATTTAGGTCTTTCTAGTAGACTCTGACTTTTTAGTTCTACAAATTTACACAGTTACAAAGACATATCTTAGATTTGTACTGCCTAATGCTAGTTTGCATTCTTTTGTATAACTCCAATATTGTGCAGATGCCCTATAACTTGCCAGTCATGCTGGTGCAACTATAGTTACAAGTATTTTATCTTAACTAATTGGTAAATTACTATTGGTATAATATTGCTTACCTTTTGTAATACTAATATTATATAAATATTTTTTCAAATTTCACTGTTAGTAGGCTTTGAACTTCTAATCTATTATTTGAAGAGTTAACAACTTATCTACTTTACTTACTATATTTCTAATTCATATTTTTGACTTTATTATCTTATAATTATTTTTGGTAATTCTTTTTGCTTCTTTAATTTCTGTTTTTTTGTAGACTTAAGTCTAGTTCTTCTGATATCCACATGTAGTTAACTCTTGTTGCTACTTTTTCATTTGACTATATAAACTTTTGACTTGTTAAATACATATCTTTATAAGTATTACTAAAGTTTTGTTTTTTTATCTAATTGAAAATAAGTAATCTTTTAAAATTTGCTGTTTGTAAATATTGTCTGTCTAATATGTTATTTACTGTATGATTAAAATTACCTATAATGACTATTTGTATTTGCTTTTTTCTTTTAACAACTATTTTTACTATTTTTTATTAAATAATTTTTCTTATTACTTTGTTATTTGGTAGTATATAAAATTTTAAAACTACTAATTTCAATTGCTTAAAGTATAGTATAAGCTTTATTATATATATATTTATTTTTTTAACTACTCTAACATATTTTTCCTATTGCTCATTAATTACAATATCTATACCAGATTTCTTTTTCTTATCTTTTGCTACATTTGACCAAAATTCTATATATTTTCTATTTATAGTATGTGTTAAAAAACTTTTTTTTTTTCTATAAAATTTATTTTTGTAATTTTTAGTATTATAATTTTTTTTTTTTTACCAAGCCAAGCAGACTTTTGAGTTTTTAGTCTTTGTTTTAAGTCTATTAACATTAGCATGCTATTTTAATCATTTTTCATTTTTCTTTTTACTTTTTTTAAAATTATTTTTGTTTTATCTTTATATATATATATATATATTTTTTTTACTCTTTTCTTTTTCAGATAAAAAATTTTTTTTTTAAATCTTTTTTCTCATTTTGCAAAAACTCTCTAATTTTCAAATCTATATTTATAAATTTAACTAAAACAATTTTAGAAATATTTAGCTATATTTTTTTATCTTGAATTTTTTACTTCTTCTAATTTTCTAATCTTTTTAAAATTTGATCTAATATATCTTTTATATTAGTATCTTTTTTTTGCTACTGAGTCTTGTTTTTATTAGTTCTTTTTTGAAAATCTTTTTATTTCTTTTTATTTATATTTTTATATTTTTTTTTGTTTTTAGTATCTTGGCTTTGGCTATTGCTTTCTTCTTCTATAATTTGGTCTTTTATTCTTAGATTTTTTTTATTTTTTTTTTCTTTTATATATGTTTTGTTTTTTTGTTTTTCTTTTCTGCTTCTATCTTTTTCTGCATTAAAGATTTGACTAAATCTATTTAAACTTCTTCTTCTTTCTTCTCTAATGTTTTCTTTTCTTTTTAGTTTTTTTTCTTTTTATTTACCCAATATACTTGAAACTTATTATATATGATTGGTTTTGATTAGGCTGCTTTTATATATTCCTCTATTGCAAATATAATTATTGTTATTTTCTTTTGGTTTCTATTTTGATTTGATGAAATATATACAGATTTTATCTTTTTTCTTTTTAAGCACTATACTAATAAGACTTCTAAAATATTTTTAAGTAATTCTGTTAGTTTAGCTATGTATTTTTTTAGTTCTTTTTTTGCTTTATGATCTTTTTTTTTTCTTGTTATTACAAATTGAATAAATGAATAAAAAGTAAATAATAAGTAAATAACAGAAAAAAAATCTATCATTATTCTATTCTATATTCATCAAATAATGATAGTATAACAGCAATATAACAGCCAAGTAATAGTAAAATAACAGAGAGTTTGTTAATATGAGTAATATAATAGTAATATAATAATAAAATAATAAAACAGTTTTATTATTTTACTTTTAGTTATAAAGACTAAAAGTAAAATAATAGAACTGTTCTTTATTTTGTTATTATATTACTATTATGTTACTTATATTAATAAACCTTTTGTTATTTTACTGTTACTCTGCTATTATGCTACTGTTATGCTGCCATTATTTGGCAAATATAGAGTAGAATAATGGCAGATTTTTTTTTTATTATTTACCTATTATTCACTCTTTATTTATTCATTTGATCTGTATACTCTTATTAACTTGTTGTTGTCTGCTAGTTGTAACTATAGAATGTCTTTTTCTTTAATGCTTTATATCTAAACTATTGCTAAAGCCTTATATTTAAATCTTTTAATATTTATTATTTGTATATTTTTGATTCTTCTGCAAATATGTTCTATTTTTTTTTGTTTATATTAGCTACTAAGTTCCAAATTGTCAGATAGGTCATATTGTTAAATCTTTTATATTTTTTATATTTATTATTGTTTAATTTTTTTCTGCTTTTTTTTTCTTTAAACTTTTCTTTTCTAAAGTTTGGTGTTTAGTTTTTTTTATTTTGTTGTTCTTTTTTGTAGTTTTTTGGTTTTTTTTACTTGTCTTCTTTTCTTTTTTTATTTTCTAATATTATTTTGTACCAATTATTTTTTTTCTTATAATTTTTTGTATAGCTTTATTTTTGTTATATTTATAGTTAAAAACTACTTCTATTTGAAAATTTTCTTACTTGAATACTTTAATATTTTTCATATATGTGTTGCTCTTTAAAGACTAAACTTTATATACTCTTTATTTGTTTTTTTTTAAAACATTGTATGCTAATATATTGTCAATTAAACTATTGTTTCAATTATAATTTCTTCTGCTTGGTACTCATATACTTTGTTCTAATGCTATTCTTACTATGTCAATTTCTTTTTTTGTTTTTTGTTTTTTTTTTAGTATGTTTTGTCTTGATTGTTTGCTATTTTCTTGTTCAATTTTTCTTCTTTGTTCCTTAATTTCTTGCTTCTAAATGAAGATTTCAGATAATGCTTTGTTATTTCTTTCTGTACTTATCTCTATTTATGTTTTTTTTTGTAATATATTAGCTTCTTCTTGTTGTTTTTCTATACTTTCAGGTTTTTTTTTTGCTTTTTTCTTTTTCTCTTATTTTTGCTCATTATTCTCTTATTCATTTACTTTGCTATTATTTGCTATTCTTTATTTTAATTATATTATGTTTGCTTTTTTTTGCTTCTATTATTAAGTCTTGGTTTTTTATAATCATGTTTAACTTTTTTTCTAATTGCTCTTTCTCTGCCTTTTCTAATATTTCTTTTGTTAATCACAGATGAGCTACCTTATTTAGATTTTGCTTTGTGAGCATTGCAACAATTCTGTCTTCTCTATCAGTCACTGTAAATGTTTTGTCTGTATTATTAAAAAAAATTTTGTTATATATGCTATTTATTGCCCAGTATGCTTTTCTTATAAAAATTGCTTTTAGACTTTCTCTATATTTTTCTAACAGGCTTCTGTTCATTTTTACAATTTTTTTTTTTTGAAATATTCTTTTATATGCTTTTATTGTATCTTGTTTATCTACTATTTTGCAAATAGCTTGTTTATTTTATTCTATTCTAGTAATTTGCACATATTTGTTTTATCTAATTTATTATATATTATTTGTATAATATAAACAAATCTATATGCAAAATCACTAGCAATTCCTTATAGTTATTGTTTTCTTACTAAAATTTTTTAAAAAACTTTAGTTTTTTTTATAACTGTCTTGCTAACATTTGCAGTACTCTTTGCTTTTAAATTTGTTTGATGTTCTTTTTGTTTTTTTTTTTTTTAATGTTGTTTGAAATATTTTCTATTGCTAGTTATGCAAAAAGTCTATTTATTTTCTTACTGATTTTGTGTTTAAGTAATTATCAAGAATAGTTATACCTTAATACCAAAAAAAAAGGAATAGTTGTAAAAAAATTTTGTTTGTATTATTGATATTGTTTAAAAAGAATATATATAAATAAGAATAGTTTAACTTATTTATACTATACTATTTATTTTTAATAATTTTCTAATATAATAATTTTTAAAAATGCAAAGTTATTCTTTTATCTGGTTTATTTTTTTTATTGTTAAAGGTTATATTTTACAGTAATATTTTTATTAATATATATATATATATTTAAATATTTTATTAATAGTACATTTAGCTAATAGTTGTATTACAACTACAGAGAGCAATTATAAAAAAAGTATACAACTAGCTACTTATATAACTTTAGTTATTGTTTAATTTAAGTAGTCTGTCTAAAGGTTCTACACTAGCTGTTATACTTAAAACCTATTTGTAAGTTTTTTATTTAAACATTTTAGTTTTTATATTTATCTATTTACTTATATCTACAAAGATGCTTTAGTTAATATTAGTGCAAATATGCTATAGTCACTAAGTTTTTAATACAGTTTACTTATATAAAAAATTTTTGGCCTTATACTAACCTTTCAGAATCTTCTATATTTTATTTTTATAACTAACTCAGTAACACTATGGTCAAGAACAACACTTGCAATTAGAGTATATCATTAAACTATTATGTTTTTGTAAAATTCATTCCAACTTTAGTACTTACTTCACAATATATTTTTACCACTTTGGTATTTAATTCAAGTTTTATTAAGCTTTTAATTCAGATAGTCTAGAAAAATAAGCACAACCATCTCTTTAGTTTACATATTCTTTTGGTATATAAACTTTTTTTCAGAACTAATCATAATGGCCTGGCTGATTACAACAGCCTTTTTTTAAAGACTAACTTGTCTTTATCTAGCTTCACAAGTTTTAGTTTTATTTTATAAATCTAGTTTTTACAATAATATTGTTAAAAGTTTAAACTACTTTTTTACTTAGATCTTTCAAGTAGACTTCTGTTTTTCTGGTTTCTGTGATTTACATAGCCATGAAAACTTATTATTAGTTCACACTGCTTAATATTAGTTTGTTTCTTTATACAAAATACAACTATTGCATAAATATTATATAATCTTCTAGTTATGCTAGTATGACTGATATGGGTAATTGGTATTTGATTTTAACTAATTGCAAAAGACAGTTAACTGTAATACAGAAAGAATTTTAAATTTTTGTTAACACTAGGATTTGAACTCTAGACTTGATACTTAAAAGTTGACAGCATAATTACTTCATTATATTACTATATCTATTTTTATTAATATATTAAAATTAGCTATTATAACTATTTTTATAATAATAAATATATAACTGTTATATATGTAACTTTTGATTGTCTATTTAAGTAGTTTAACTTAAAGTTCTATATTAGATATTATATCTATAATTTACTAGTAAATTATTTATTTTAACCTTCTAATTATTTATTTTATTAATTATTTTTAATTGTTACAAATTTTATATATACTTATATATACTATTTAAAGTTATTTGCTAATAAAGTTTAAAATATTTCTTTTGTTAACTAATCTATTTATTTTTTAATAAAACTATACTTTTGTAGAATTTACTCAAGCTATAGTATCTATTTTATATAATATATTTTTAGTATTTTAGTATATATATATATTTTTTTTAAACTTCTAATTCAAATAGTTCAAAAAAATTATAATTTATCTTTAATATATCAAGTTTTGTCTAATATTTTTTTTTAAAAATTTAATTTGGCAGCTTAATTGATAATACCTTTTATTTAAAGAAACTTTTTCTCAAAATTTTTCAAATTATAAGCAAAAAGTAATAAAATAAATATTTGGATAAATAAATAATTAAATAAATTAAAAACAGTTATAAATATAATAAAAATAGTATATTATATATTAGTACAAGTTAAAAGAAGAAAACAACATTGACAATAAACAAAACACTAAAGCAACAGGCCTCGAAGTTGATCTGTAACTTTATATTTAAAACAAAACAAAAGCTTAAAATAGAAGATTATAATACTAGAAGTAAAGCTAATAATAATAGTAAAAACACAAATACAAAAAAACTTAGAATAGACAGCATATTTTATTACAAAAACAAAGAAACCTTATTTTAACCTAGCTTCACTATACAAAAGAACAAATAGTAATAAAACTAACATATTCTTGATAAAAACAAAGATAATATTATTAGCAAACAACAACAATACAAAAATAATTTAAACTAATTTTGATGTGATAGAAAAAAATAATAATAATAATAATCAATATATTATAAATAATAATAATTATTACAGAACAATCATACAAGCAAACAGCAGCATATATATAATATTAACTCAAAATAGTACAATAAACCAATATGCAATGCAGATTATTATAACAATGAAGTAAAAGTTACTTAAATCCAAAGCATAGCAATAGTAATAAATAGTAACCAAATAAAAATAAAAGTTAATACATAGCAACAAGATAGCAATACAATAGCAAAACAAGCAACAATATAAGCAACATATAAACAAATAGCTCAAAAAAATATAGCATATTAAAATAATACACAAAGTACAAAACAAATAACTTTATAAAAGAATAAATACAAGAAATTAACAAGAAACTAGAAGAAAAAGTACTTAAAACATTTGACAAAGCTTTATAAAATTATAATGAAATAGTAGAAGCACTAAAAAGCAAAAAAAGAATTCAAGATTTTATTAAGTACAAAATGCAAACTAAGCTAATAAATCAGATATTATATCTAGCAATTGAGCTAAGTTTTTTTTTTTAATTTTTTACTGCATGGTTGCTAGTGGGCTGCAGCTGGCAGCTGTTTTATTAGTTCAAATTTTTCAAGTTTATAGGATTTTCTATCAGGATGCTGTCTATATTTTATATTTTTTCATTTATTTATATATATTTTTATGATACTATCTATATATTAATTTTGTGTTCCTATTATTCCAGAATTTTACTAAAATTATTCCTAATTGAGAATTTCTTTGTTTTATTATTATTCTTAGCTCTCTAATTATTATGGCCTTCTTATGTCAGATCTGTCACTATTTAAAGATCTGGATACTGATGATCTTCCTATTTCATAGTATGCTATCAGATGTGATTAATTAACAATCATAGTCCTAACTTAGTTTTTGTTACCTATTTGACTTGAATTAGCAACTTTGCAATTGACAACCTAGGAGCATAACTATTTCGCTATTGACCTGCAGATCTGAAGCTAAGTTCAAATACAAAGATGCTATCTGTTTTTTTATTTTTACTACACAGGTCAAACAAACAAATAAATAATAAATATTGTAAATTATCATAAAATCAGATTATAATGAAATCTATATAACTTATATCTATATATCATTTTATGTAATACAAGAGTCAGCATTCTAAAAATTCTGAATCTATAACTAGTGCCATTAGGCTATTTATATTAGATTAGAGTTAGAGTTTAGAACTTTTTAAAACTTGGTATTCAAGTGTTAAAGTTAGCTTTAATTGTTTGTTTTAATTTATGTTATATCTGATTTCAAATTTTAATTTAATTATATGATGCTATAAGTAATACAGCTATATGTGATAATTCTAAAAACTTCATTTTTATTAAATCAAAATTTGGCTTACAAAAAAAAAAATACTTTAAGATAACATAGTTTTCTAGAAAATTTCTTATCTTAAAAAAATGATTTACTTATATTTTTTTTTTCTAGAAAATTTTGTCTCAAAAACTGTTTTTTTTTTATTTTAATTTTTTATTTTTTTTTAATTTTTTATTTTTTTTTTATTTTTTATTTTTTTTTTATTTTTTATTTTTTTTTTATTTTTTATTTTTTTTTTATTTTTTATTTTTTTTTTAAAAAAAAAGTCTTTCACTCATTTACAGCTTCTTATATATAACCTTGACTTACTTGATAAAAACCTAAATGTCTTTGTCATTTACTTCAACAACTGCAGTTTGATTGTTAGATGTAAGTAATTTAAACACACCTTGTTGAAAAAAGGTTAATTGTAACTTTCTTTTTCTAGTTTGCTAATTTATATTATGGTCTGATGCAATAGCAATTGTGGCTTCAGCTTCAATTGTATTATTAGCTGTTTTTTTCTATGCATACTTTCTTGCCAATATATTCTTGCATGATACTTTTTAAGTAATTTATTTATGGATTTCTGAAGTTCCAACATGCATAAAAGATGTTCTTCTATAACTTTGAATTTAGCAATTTTAGGGGCAACAGCTTGCTTGGATGATAGTAGTGGCATCAGTAGTAGTATCAATGATAATGTTAACAGCTTCAGAGACAACAGTTTGGGCAGTAGTAATTTTAGTAATGATGATAGCAGCAACTTCAGGGACAACAGTTTAAACAATGGTAATTTTAGTAATAATGATAAAGGATTCTGTAATAACATTTTTGAAAGCACCTTTTATAAAAAAAGACAATTATAATTCTAAAACCTAATAATAAAAAAAATAAACTAAAATCTAATCCTAAAATCTAACTAATTTAACTATTCTAATACTACTTATTTTAAGTTTGCTAACCCTAACCTTTTTAATAAGTTAAACATCAACCAACTAATTGTGCTAGAAGTATTATAAAATAATGCATTTTCTATTTGAAAAATATTTTATATAGTATACAGCTATGCACACTATAAACTGTTAAATTATATGATATAACAAATATGTCAATTACATTAATTCAGTCTTTTTTTTATAGTTGATTGTTTTGATTCCAAAATAACTTAGTAAAATTATAACCTATAGTCTGATTAAGCTGCTTAATTTGTTCTTGTAACTGTAGGTATCAGGGCTAACTATGTCTAACTTTAATGTTCAGGGCCTTACAAATTTGTGTAATTACATTTGCAACAAATTCCTTATTGTTATTATTTTGAAGAACTATAAGAGGCCCAAGAATTTTAAAAACATCCTTAAAAAGATATGTCACAACTGTTTCTGCTTTCTTATTTTTATTAGAATAATAACAAAAAACTTAGAAAACACATACATACATGTAAGCAGCTACAAAAAATTATTATTTTCTTTAGCAAATTTACAAAAATCGACTAAATCAATTTAAATATACTGCCAAGAGCCCAAAGATACTACAGAAATTGCATTAGTTTTTTCTTTAATAATAGTATTTATAACACAGATAGCACATTCATTTATATATATTTTTATTTCTTTTGGATGATTCCAATATGCCTTTCTAAAATCGCTAAAAAGATTTTATAGTATTTATGATGATTTGCTTGATTATGAAATGCTTCAAAAAGGGGTGTGGCGACCTAGTGAAGTGGTCAGGTTGTCAACCCCCAAGTGGCAGGTCTAGAGTTCAAATCCCATGGA
>CAJVQA010008647.1:0-12782 GCA_910591915.1 Cetraspora pellucida
TATAGTAATTAGCATGTAATTAAGAAAAGACTTAGAAAAATAATGAAAAAGAAAAATTACAGAGAAATTATAGTATTATTACAATTTCTTACAAGTATATACAATGTCCAAGAAAAAAGTATAGTTTCTGTTAGATATTATTAAAAAACTATACTCTTCTCTAAAGTAGTTCAGAAAAGGTAATGCAATACTAATAAGTTTACTTTGTTTTACTAAGAGAAGATAAATCTTGCCTGTAGAAATTACTTTAGAAGAGAAGTGTTAATACAGTTTATAGTTAAAAGTTGTTTATTAAAGTAATAACAAGAAAAGTTATTCTTAGATTCCTGTTCCTAAAGAATCCTAAGATGTGTTTACAATATTAAAGTAAAGAGGATGTCTGTTGCTTAATTGCGCTTGAGGAATTTAAGCATGACAGAAGTTTGATTTTATGCACTATAGTTACACAAACATTTATATATTAAAATCATATAATAGTAAACATATATGATTACAAAAAAAAAATTTACTTGTTTTATTTGAAACTTTACTAGACTGTTCTTTAAGTTGTAAAGTAAGTAGATTGTATAAATCCATCTTACTGATCTAATAATTTAACAACTTTTATATAGCAAGAGTTTTTATAATAAAATTGATTATATTTAGTTTTTTTTTTTAAAAAAAAGTTTTTTTTTTTTTAAACATTTTACAAAGCCAGAAAAGAATTTATAGCTAGTTCAAATATTCTATATATTTATTAGTATTTTATTTGTTCAATTTGTGCTATCAGATTCACTGAAATGTCTATTGTCTTTACTACTCCGAAATTCTCTTTCACAGTTTCTATATTATCTTTATTGTCATTATCAATATTCTCCTTAATAAGTGTATTAGCTTTCTTTTTAATCTGCTCTAAAAAGTTTTTAACATTCTTAAAAATCCTTTTCTTATAAAATTCCTTACAATGAATGCATTTTCTATGATAGCAATTTGAATAATAGCCATGGTCACAAATAAATACTAAGCTATTATTACCAGTGAACAGAAGTCTACAGTTATCACATAATTCAGGATGTAAGGAATATGCTATGCTGTAGCCAGTTGGTAAACATTATAAATTCACATTCTCATTTAAGGTAGCAAGATAGTATATTTCTGGTAATTTTTTTTCTCTTTTATTAGACTTTGGTCACTTTTTTTACTGTTGTTAGATTTTGAATTACTTTTTGTTAATTCTTTAATGTAAAAAAAGTGAGGTTTATTTAAATAAATTGTTATATTTTTCTATGACTATTAGGCTTTGGTTTACTTTTTCTATAATTGTAGTACAGATCTTGAAAATGTTGTAAAAGAAAAAGCACAGTTTTATTGTACAAAAAGTTTAATGCTATTAAAGTGTAAAGGTATTATTACATTTTGCAATAGGTGTCTTTAAATGTACAATCATGATTCATAATAATATAAGCTTGTTTTATAATATTATCAACTGTTGCATTTTGAGACATGTTTGCTCTAATTTTACTGTATATGTTTTCTATAAAATACTTGGTAAAACAAGTTAAATAATCCTGTAATATGTTTAAAAAAGAATGGCTAATATCACTTCAATAAAAATATATTTGAAAGAAATATGAGAGATGCTTTATTGTAATTCTTTTGCTTCTAGTGCAAAGTGAAAGTCCAGACTGAAACATTGCCTTTACATATTTATTAAATTGATCAGATTGAAATATTAAAGCATAGATGTCAAGTGTAGCAAAAACTAAATTGTCAATCAAATTAATTATAGCATGATATTTAATATTCTTGCATAATCAGCTAAATTTTATAATAATGTTATTTTTTATTTTAATCCAAGCATTTCATATGAGTTCTAATAAGAGATTTATTCTTTAGGAGTGAGGTTTCTTTGCAAATCTTTTTTTCTCTCCAAATACAAAATGAACAACTTCATAAAAAATAAATAATATACTAATATAACATATTTTCTACTATTAAGTAATACATATAAAGGATCTAAAATAGATAAAAATGATTTGATTTGCTGTGAATAGACTAATGTATATAGTGCTTTTCTAATAAATATCTGGCCTGGTCAGTTAGCAACTATTAGTACAATTTGCTCATTTAAATGTTGTATTTTTTTTGTTTATTGATAGTAAAAAATTTAAAACCTTAATATAGTCTTGTACAAAATACAAACTTTGTTCTTTTAACTCTACAAGCTAAAGCCTCTTTGTTAATCACTCTTTTTTGTGCTCTTTTATATTATCAGCATAACTGTGTATAGTTAACAATTTGATCAGATCAAATTCATGATATTGCGAGGTTTTGTGTAACTGATAATTGGAATATAAATAATTAAATATATCTGTATATTGGTGAAGTAGATACCAACAAATTCTCAACACCTCTATATTTTCTGGGTTGTGAACTGATATGCCGTTATATATAATTAGCACAAAAAGGTAGTTAGTAATTGGCTTGGCTATGCAAGTAGCAAAATAGTTGGTGATTAAGGTTGATACAATGTCGGGTCTATAATTTTTATATATCGAATGATAATCATCAATATTATAAACATAAAACAAATAATTCTAACAAAAAAAAAATATAATTATATTTAATATACAAGAATTAATTTATTTAATATTAATAAAAATTTATATAATTATATGCTCTAAAATATATTTTATAATTTTTGCAGAATGTTTATTTCTAATTTTTTTTCTATATGTATCTACTATCTTAGCATATGCCAAGTATCTAAGACTTGGCATCATATTAACAGCTTCCTTGTTGCATCTGAGGCTATCAAGTATAGTCCAACTTTCAATTTGTGTTGATTAACAAATTTATTATGCAAACCTGCTATTATATATCATAATTCAACAATAGATTTTTTTGTCTCATTGATATTGTGAGCCAAGCATTTTTTTGAAAGAATCACATTCGTTATATAGTTGAAAAAACTCTGAAGCTAGGAATTAGTAGTTTCGATTATGCTTACAAATATTGTTGAGTCTAATTCTAGACTAGCATGTTTCTAATATTGTTAATGATATAGTACCTCTGTTAACATTTCTATACTCAAAACAAATATGATCTATTTAAATTAAAAAAAAAAATTAATAAAAAAAAAACCACAAAAAATAAATGCATAAATTACATCATTTGATAAAAGTTCTACTGGCTTAAAATTTTTTTTTTGGTTATCTATATTTTTTAACTTGTGCTTCTGTTGGTCTCTGTCTGGCTTCATGAGTTTACAATAATAAGAGTAACAGAGTTGTTTCCTAACCTTAAGGTAAGGATATGATTCTATTGTTTATTTTATGTAATATTTTTTATATACAAGTTTTGTAAATATACGAAAATTAATATTGATATTCATACAATCAACAATTGAACAGAGACCAAAATTCTTAGCTGGCATTTTTTTTTATGCTTTTTTTTTGATAAAAATAATTAGTTATTAAAAGTACAAATTATATTTATTTACAATAGTAATAATAGAACTTATTATAAAACTTGATCTTAATAATAGTAAAAACTTTTGAAAAACTTGACCAACTCTCTAGCAACAGTGACTACAGAGAAAATTAACCAACAGACTTAGCTTAGTAAAACTTGACTAGTGAAACTTGACCCAGCAAAACTTAATCACCAAAGCTTAGTTATGGCAAAACTAGATTATAACAAAACTAGAATATAATAAAACTTAACTACAACTATTATTCAACAATCTCTAATTATACATAAACTCAATTATAAAGAACTCAACAAAACACAGCTTTATTCATGATAAATTTTTAATTACAAAATTTTTGATTAATAAGATCACACATATGTATTACTTAGTATATAAAATTTTTGGCCAATCATATCTAACAAATTAGGATCTGCAATATGCATATTTGTGGTCAATAAAAAAGAATTTTCCTTATGTTTTATATTTAATATAATTTTTTATTTAATTATTAACTAAGCAACTTTATTGTTTTTAATCTGTATTAACTTTATTTAATTGATTTATATATAAGAATAAAACTTTTTCTACAAATCTTTTACACAAATCTTAACTAAAAATTCATCTATGCAAAAATGTTTATAACTATTTATTTTACTAAGTTAACTTGTTTTTGGCTTTTAAGTAAACTTGTTTAGTACTAAATTTTATATTTATTTTAAAAGTTTTAAGTTTTTAAAATTTAAACTCATTGAGAAAAACATACTAATGCCTTTGATCTTCAAAATTCATAATTTTAATTATTATATACAAGTTATTGTTACAACTTATTTTACACTCTTAACTAAAAGTATAAATACATTTTTCTAGTTAAAACAAACTTTAAATAAAGATTTCTGATCAAATATTAACTAAATTACAGTCAAATTTAATTTTTACTCTCTTGTAAAATTCTTTTTTTACTTTTTGTCTCTATTTTAGTTTACTCATTTTTATATGTTTTTTGTATAATATTAGATTACTTCTTAATTTATATTTAATTAAATCTATACTAAATTTATTAATATATACTTAAATAAAACTTTACTTAACACTAATTTACTTTTTCTATATTTGGTTTAATTAATTTTACACAAAAATTATACTTTATACTAATACTATGCTATATTGGTAACTAGTATTTAGTCATATCTACTATTTTAGTTTATTATAAATTATAATTTTGTAATACCTTATTATATAAAATTACACAAATTTATATTAAGCTATACTTTATGCTAAAATCCCTGTACTTATCTACTATCCTTGCAAAATCATATACTTATAACTTTTTTACTTAACAAAATATTTTAAAAATACCTACTCTTATAATAACTAAACCAGACTCCTATGATATAAATTATTATTACTCTAAATACAAAGGCTGTCATGGACTTGGTATAAATAAGAAAAATTCCAAATTAATCTATATCTTTTTATCAGATGTTAATCTTAATTACTTTAAAGTTTTCACTCAATTGACTATTGGCATATGTTTATATGATTAATTTTATATAAGTTTTACCTCTCACTACTACAAAATTATTCAATCTATCACATTTAGTCTCTCTAATATGTAAATCTCTTTATTTATTTCTACTAAATGCTTTGAAAAAATCAGTAATATTCTATCTGTATTTTTAATAAATTAAACAACTTTCAACTTAACTTCCCAATTTTACTATTCTTTTTTCTTTATTCAATACTAATTTTACATCAACTGCTATTATTTCTTATTCTCAACATGTTCATATATATGTTTTATATAATATTAAAAATCTTTCTTGTATTCTTTCTCAAGGAAACAAACATTCTTCAGATTATACTATAGCAATTTTTTTTAGAACTTGGCTTATCTATCATAGTTGTACTTACAGAATTATTAATATCAAATTATGTTATCTCTTTTAAACTAAATCTTTATCTCAAGAACAAAAGAAAATGGCTTATATATTTAGATTTATTTTATTTAATAAAACTGAAAAAATAGAACTTTTTAAAAAAATTTTATCTAAATTTTTTAAAAAGAATATCAAATTTCAATAACAAAAACATGATACTTCTTAAGATCTTGACTAGTTTAAATTATTTCTAGTTACAAAAGAAATAAAATTTAACTCAAAACTTAACACTCCATTTTCTTAACAATTATTTGATTTTCTTAAACCCAACTTAATTCAATTTGCACCTAGAAAAACTATTCTTTCTGAAAATCCAGATATTAAATTTACTTTTAAATATTCTTTTGATTACTTATTAAAAAATATGATAGAATAAAAACCCAAATTCTTGATAGACTTAGTTCATAAAACTAATTCATTAATTAATACTCATATTCTAATTTCTATAAAAATTTTAATTAATATCTTAAAATTTATTTTTTCTAAATTTCTTACTATATTCTTTACAAAACTTAATTATAAAAAAATTCTTTAATCACATTATATTATTTCACTATATATATTTCAAAATCGACTTCAAGTTACTATTAATCTTGTACATTTACATCTCTTTTTTAACTCTACTTATAAAACTATTCATGCAAAAAAATTTGCAGAAAATCTAAATCTTCAACTATTTTGTCTCATCTTATATTATAACATTAGTTATAATTTAATCAACAAAGCTTCTTTTTAAATACAAAATGATGAAAAGTTTTTTTTTTTTTTTGCTTTTGCTAAGGCTATAGTTATCAGCAGCTATTGTCTTTATTGTATTTTTAATTATAATTATATAACTCGTATAAGGTGAGTATACAACTAGCCACATGTACAACTTTTGGTTATCTAATTTAAGTAGTTCACCTGCACAGCAGGTTCTACACTAGCTGCTATATCTGCAATCTACTAGAAGATTATCTATTTAAACTTTTTGATTCCTATACTTATACTGACAAATTGTATACAAGTTCCTGTACACCTAAATGCTGTCTAACTTAAGCATAACTTCTCTGTCTGTATATCCATTAAGCTGTTACATATTTCAGAATACATTACCTAACTTGTAGGGCTCCAAAAGGGCCTCTCTGCTAACTAACTATCTACATTTAGTATCTTGTTAATAGGACTTGCCTTTGCAGAGTTCATTTAGACCCTAGTACTGACTTCATAGCATATTCTTAGTACTTTAGTATATCCCTGTTTTCGACCTCAGACTTCTAATCCAAATAGCCTAGTAGGACTATAACCTGTCTCTGATACCCCAAGGTCTGCCTTCCAAGGTCCTTTTTCTTCTGTTCAAGACTTCCAGTAGCCTGGTTGGTGGTACCTCTCATCTGAGGTTCTTGCCTACTTGATTCCTTCCATATTGGTATCTGTTTCCTAGGTCTAGCTTTTATAGTAGTACTGTCAAAGATCTGTACTATCTCTCTATTCAGGTTTTTTCAAATAAGCTCCAGTTTTTCCAGTTCACAGATTTACACAACCACAAGGACTTATTTTGGGTTTGCACTGCTCAATGTTGGTTTGCATTTCTGTGTATAACTCTAACATTGTGCAGATATCCCATGACTTGCCAGTTATCTGGTGCGACCATGTTACAGGTACTGATCTCAACTAATTGACAGATTGCCATTGCTATAGTACCAGATACAAGAACTTATCTTGAGTTTGCACTGCCTAATTCCAGTTTGCATTTCTCCATATAACTCCAACATGACACAGATGCCTGTAGTATCAATATATATAGGTGGTTTTCCAAATTTTCACTATCAGTAGGTTTTGAACACCCTACCTACCACTTGGAAGATTGACAACTTATTCACTTCACTAAGTTATACATTCTAATGATAAAAAGTTAAATGTTAATATTTCTTTTAATATTAACACTAAAAAATTTAAAAACTTTTTTCAAATATCTTCCATTAAATCACATAGGGCAATTCTTGAAAATTGGTTTGATAAATTTTTTAAAATTTATAAACATTATTCTCCAAACATTATCAAAACCAAAGTTTTTAACTTTCTTAAATATCAAACTGTAACTAAATATGCTAAAGAGCATAAAAAGCTACTACCTCAATTCTTTATTATTGAATTTATTACATTTCTTTAAGAGCATACTTTATTAGTTAGAAAACTTGCTCTTTTTTATATTCATACTTACAAAAACTTCAATAAACACAAATACATAGTTCTTTTATCTGATACTAAACATAATTTTCAAAATCTCTTTATATATTATTTTGATCAATCTTTCAAAAAATTTCTTGTATCTGTTTTTAATAAATCAAGCCTATCTACCAAATTTAATCAACCAGCATGAACTTATTCTATCTTAGATTTCTTAATCTTTCACAAAGATAATAAATATTTAGCTTCATTCAAAATTTCAACTTCAATTAAATTTTTTTGTGAACTTGCTGATTCTGCTGAAAAACAATTCATGAAAATTAACAAAACTAATCATAATATTAATCATTTACCTATTACTTTTATAAATACTTTAAAGCCTTCTGTCAATGAGCAGGTTAAAATGATAAAATCTTCAATTTAAACTATGACCAAACTATTAAAAAAGCTACAAACCAAATTACAGATATTTTTTTTCTAGCCAAAATTATTATTTACTTTAAAATATTTAAACAAAGTGATACAAATCTTTTTATTTCTTTTATCTAAAAAAAATATAATAAAGACTATTGTTCTTAAGCTAAATCTCTTATTATTAAAGAATTCAAATATATTATTCTAAAAAAAAAATTAATAACTTTGATCTCTTTAAACCTATTATTTTTCAACCTCTTTTTCAATAAACCTTTTTGCAAATAACATTAAAGCAGCTGCCATCTCTAAAATTATGATATATTCTACAAACAGTAGGCCATTTTTAGAAAAGAATAATGTAAATAGGCAGACAGTAAAGCTTATTTACATGGAAGACTGTGATTATAATAGTCAGGCCCAATGTATAAGGAAGACTACAATATCTTTCACAGCTGTGTAAGCCAAGCTTAAAACAATGAGTAACCTTGCAGAAACCTATTATCTATCCTTAAATTTCAACTTCTTCTCTAACTTCAAAGATCTTTCTTGTTATAATATCTTTCTAACTTATCATAATCTTCTGACTCTTCTACCTAATCAAACACTTTTAAATTTTCTTCAACATCTAAAAAATAATCTATTTAATAAACTATTTAAAATCTCTATTAATACTACACTTAATAAAACACATGTTTATAAAAACTTAAACAACAGTATAATATCAAATTATATACTTCTCTCTAAATCACTTTACTATCAATACTATAACCTACCTATCAAATTATATTAACAATTTTTAGTTTCTAATTTATTAACAGATCCTAATTTCTTTAATACTAATAACCTCAATATTACAAATCTTATCTTTTCTATATTATATTTATCTAATATTACTTTAACTAATAATATTTCTAGTCTTCAAACAACTCTCATATCTATAATTTTAATTTCCATAAAATTTGGTTTTCTAAATATCAATAGTTTATTTCAACATTCAAAAAAGAACTTACTTATTGATATTATTAACCAACATAACTTTGATATCTTCAGATTATCAAAAACATATCTTAGTACTAAAGAAGAAAAATTTTTTAATCATAATTTTCAAAATCATAACAGCTTCTGAAATTTCTATGAAAATTACCATCAAGCAAATGTTAGAATTTTATATACAAAAGAATCTTCAAATACATTATTAGAATACACAATTATAATAGTTATATAATTAGCTTATATCTATATTTTAAATATAACTCTATTTGTATTCTTCAAATATACCTTTCTACTTTAAAGAAAAACAACTATATATCAAAATTCAAGAATAAATTATTTTACTTTGTAACAATTCTAACTATCAACTCATAATACTTGGTGATTTTAACAGTATTCCAAACCCTTGCCAAAATAGAAACCCTTCAAAAAACACTTCTATCTCAGAATTTCAAATTCTTAAAGGCATCAATTTAAAGATATATATTAATTTTTCTTCTTTACAATATTAAACTTCACATTTTCTTACTCAATCTCTAACAGCAGAATTGACCAAATATGAACAAAGTTAAATATATCTCAAATTGAATATACTGATATTCTTGAAGATATCTCATCTAAATCAGATTATAAAATTATTAATTTTAAAATTTCTATAACTATTAACAAAACAAAACTCTCTAAACAATATACAAGAAAAAACTTTCTTTAGAAATCCTGCTCAAAGAAAATATTAAAAATTATTTAAATTAAATTACAAAGTTTTTGCCAATTACAAAACTAAATATCCAACATTTCAAATCAAATATTACAAAGTCTTTGCCAATTACAAAACCAAATATCCAATATTTCAAATTAAAATGAACTCAATATAATTTAAATAATATACTTAAAGCATTTATTAAATCTGCTTTAAAAAACATTGCTTATAAAAACATTAAAACAATTCAGAAAATTAAAAATAACAAATCTTTCAAATAATATGCACTCTTTTACAAATATAAACAAATACAATATTTAAAAAACTATCTACAATCATTCAACTTTTATAATCTTCTTAATAAATACAAAATCAAATAACCTAAAAACCTTATTAATAAACTACAAACCTTTAATAACTTATACTTTTTAATTAAACAAAAATTTAATTAAATTAAATTAGCACTCAATATCTTCTACTAACAACAAACCCAAAAAAAAATTCAACAAAAAATTAAGGATCACAATCAACTTTTCCAATTACAATCTAAAAAATTTTTCAAAAACATTCTTGAAAAATATAATAATATATATATTGATAGACTTCTAACAAATAACTCTTTATTAACAGAAGAAGATCATATTAAACAAGCTATTTATACTTACTTTACTGAATACTTTAATGAAAAACCTCTTCAACAAATTTAAACTATATCTGATTACTACCAACTATACCAACCTCATTCTGAACTTGAAATATATTACCAAAACTTATTCAATCATATCTCTGATGATAAATAGCAAAGTACTATTTAGAATCTTTCTCTTTAAAAAGCTGCAAGTTCTCTCAAAACAAACTATGAACATATTAAATATACAGGTCCTATTGGCCAAATTTTTCTTAAATTATTTATCAACAAATGTTTTCAACTTCAAAAAATTCTATTTGATTGAAAAACATCTAATATTTTTCTTATTTCAAAAAAATCCTCATAGGACTTTACACTTAATCAAGTTCATCTAATCTTAATTATAGAACTAATAAAAAAATGCTTTACTAAAATCTTTATACAAAAACTAAATTATATTATTAACTCTAATAAACTTTTTCAAATTTTAACTTAGTTGCTACCAAAAACTTTTTAGCATATATCTTTATTCAAATTCTTAATAATACTATTGAATATTACAAATATTTCAACAAAGAAGCTTGAATAATATTTTAAGACATGTTCAAAGCCTTTAATAAAATCAACATATCTTGATTACAGAATACTTGCAAAAGAATTAGTATTTCTTTTAAAAGAATTCAACTTATTACTAAACTATATACAGACTAACAAGCAAGAATAATTACTGCATATAGACTTATATTACCTGTTCATATCAAATCAGATATTGAACAAAATAAAATATACTCTTCTTTTCTTTAGAAAATTTATTATGGTTCAATTTTAATTTATATTTTATTTTTTAACTTTCACTTTTACATAACTCTAACATTTATCTTTTATTTAATAATTCATTAAATTTATCATCAACTAACATTCTTATAACAACAAAAACAATATATAATATTCTTCTATTTAATATTTCTTTCTCTTTAACAAATAGTTTCTGTAATAATAAAATACTCTTTATTGAACAAATTACAATTGCTGACAACTTATATCTTTTATCTTAGAATAATATATATATACAAACTAAGAAATTTATATATAGACCTACTCCTTTCTGGTTTACTAAACTTTATAATCTTATTTAAAATAATACTATTTACCAAACATAGTCACATCTTAACCTTTTTAATTTTAATAGCTTTATTAATTCTCTCAATACAATTACATCCTATCACCTATTATTATTAAATCAATAGTCTATTCTTAATAATTTTCAAATTCTTTTTACAAAGAATTCATTTAATTTTTTTAATTAATAATATTGCTTATGACTCAATATTCTTAACTTTTACTAACTTATATATGCTAATACTTTAAACTTTTATTAATATTTCAAATATTAAGTTATCAAAAAAAGCTAATATCTATTCTCTTTATATTAATAATTAAAAAATTCATGCACTTATCAATATACTACAACAAACTTCTCCACCACTTATACCAACTCAAACTCCAATTATATATATTTCTAAAATGGAAATATAAATAATACAAAAATATATATCATTTTTTAATTATCAAAATCAACTCATTGAATTATTTTTATTAGCAAAAAATCTTTTAAACAATATTCATTTCTATATAGATGTCTCAATTATTAATGCTCAAACATTACATCCTAAAATTAAAATTAGATGAATTTCTGAACACAATATTTAAATCAAATTTAATTGTTCTATTTCTTTATACTTTAACTTTACTCAAGCAGAACTTAAAGCAATAATATATCTTTTCCTTATTTTGCTAATAAATTTACAAATAATATATATCTGAACAATCTTTTTGCACATAAAAATATTTAACTATTTTCATTATTATATAAATTCTCTCATATAAAAAACTAAAATATTCTATTTATTATTTATCATCTTATTAAAACAATATCTCTTAATATTTTTCTTTATAAAATCAAATCTTATTCTAATAACTCTTTTTATAATCAAGCCAATCTTCTAGTTAAACAAGGTATTAATAAATACCAAATCACATCCAACTTTAAAACAATACTTCCTTCTTACTTTACATGTCATAATTATATAATTTTTACTAAAACTTACTTTTTTCTCCAAAATACTATAACTATTCAATCATTTCTTATTTGGTCACAACTTTAATACTTTCAAAATCCACTTTTTATTAAATAGTATACCAATCTTAATATTATTAATTCACTTAATAATGATTAAAATTTTATTTATTTTGACTAAAAATTATTAATAACAACTTACCAACTATACAAAATCTTAATATACAATATTCTTTATTATTTACGTTTATTGTCAATTAATCAAAGATATATCTTATCTATTAAATTGCTTTAAACAAAAATTCAATCTTCAACAAATTCTTTATAGCCTAATTACAAATATTATCTAACAATTAAATATCTCTACTGAAATTACAAATACTATTTATATTACATTATTTCACTATTTTAATACA
>CAJVQA010008648.1:0-12780 GCA_910591915.1 Cetraspora pellucida
TGACTAAAGTTGTATGAGTGGCTAGTTGTACACTCTTTCTGTAATTGCCTCTGTGTCTGTACATGTACAGGCGCTGGTCAACTTATACTATCAGTAAAATCCTGGGTCGCATGTACTCATCTTAATATTAAAAAAAAAAAAAAAACAATTTATTTTTTAAGCAAATTTATCTAAAATATGGTTTAAGAAATAAAACAAATATAATAACTTTTTATTAGTTATTACAAGTTATTTTTTTTTTTTAAAGGTCATACTTGCGACGATACTTTATTGACTTACAATAGGTTAGCTATTACAACTATTTTTACAGAGATGAGAGTACAACTAGTCACACATACAACTTTTGGTTGCCTATTTAAGTAGTCCACCCTAAGGTTCTACACTAGGTGTCGTACCTATAACCTACTAGAAGATTATCTATTTAAACCCTCTGATCATCTGCCCTGTTATATTGGAATCTCCAAACTTACTCCTCATATATACCTAACTGGTATACCGTCTGAGCAGTATGGTTATCTACCCTTTTTGTACTGGTTCTCAGATCGTTAACATTTCAGAGTATGTCACTTGCCAGTAAGACACAGAAGGCCCTCTGTTGTTAACTATCTACTTACTTTTAGAACATTAACACAGACTACCCTTGCAAAGTTCACTCAGACCCCAGTATTGACTTCATAGCATATTCCTAATACTTTTAGTATACCTTTGCTTTGAACCAAGACTCCCAATTCAGATAGCCCAGAAGGACTGTAACCTGTTCTTGGTATATTGAGGCTAACCCAATATCCTTTTCTTCCAGTCTGAAATCCAGTAACCTGATTGGTGGTACCCTCACCCGAGGTTCTTGCCTGCCTGAGTCCTTCACATTGGTATCTATTTCCTAGGTCTAGTTTTTACAGTAGTATTGTCAAAGATCCATGTTACCTCTTTGCTTAGATTTCCAAATGAGCATTGACTTCCCAATTCTATGGATTTACATAATCCAAAAACTTATTTTAAGTTTGCATCACCTGGTATCGGTTTGCATTCCTCTGTGTAACCACAAACCCTGTCTTAAAGGACAATATCACATAACTATTACACAAATAACCCAGACCTGCCAGTCATGCTGGTGTGACCATAGTTACAGATATCCTATCTCAACTGATCGACAGAATACTGTCACCATAATATCATTTATATATTACATAGATGATTATCCAAATTTCACCATCAGTGGGTTTTGAACTCACATCCTACCACTTGAAGGTATAACAACTTATCCACTTTACTAAGTCACTACACCTATTACAAATTATTAGTTTTAACAAAATAAGTTATAAAAAATTTAATTATATAAATAATTAAAATTTAATACAATTGAACCTTTTATAATTATACTCTTAGTTTTAAAACTTTAATGCTTATAAAAAGTTAGTACCAATATAAAAGTTAAATTTTATTATAAGTAGGTTTTAAAAATTTATATAATTATAAGCAAATGTAACTATAAAAAGGTCTAACTGTAATTAATTAAAATTTTAAAGTTTTATTATTAGTAACTTTTTTATTTACTATATAAAACTCATTATACCACACAGCTCATAAAAAATAATCTATATAAATTCTATCCTTAAGTTATAAATTGTTTTATTATAAATTTTATTTTGGTTAAATTGTTGGTGTAACACATTTTCTATAGATATTATACAAAATTTCTAATCCACCATAACCATTACTCTTCTTCACTATCATCAGCACCTTCTTGAACTGTTATCTGAAGATCAAACTCTTGATCACATCCCATATACGAATCTGACATAAAATAAATTTTTAAAAGGTGTTCGCCAGCTTCTGAAGGACAAGTAAAGTCCAATTTCACACTTAGCGATTTATTCAAAGTGATACGCTTAATACCAAGTAACAAGTTTTTAGAAGTGTCACCGATAACAATCCACCATCCTTCATCCTTTTTATGAGGGAAAAACGGCGCAATAACTGGTCCGACTACAGATTCCTCGTCATCATCTTCGACTTCACGTTGAAGTTTAATGTCTAACATGCCCTGAGAGCCTGAAACGAGCTCGTCTTCATCTCTCACAGAAAATTTAACATCAATACTTGGATACCGATTAACAAAGCGAGCAACCTCACGCAATTGTCGCACGTCCATACGTAGTATATCATTGCGAGCATCGTCTTCGAGCTCCATAAATTCAAAAACGGATTCAACACCTTGATCTTCACATCGCTTAATGACTTCGGAGGTAAAATATGGAATCTGTTTTAACGGAGAGTCTCGATCCCACATTGCTTGAACATTCATTTGTGCCAGTTCCATGGCTGACAATGCAAGATTTAGCCACCCATTAGAACTTATTACATCAACAACTGCTTGGATCAAGGGAATAACCTATGATATCAGAAAGGGTGTATTTAGTACGATTAAAAGATATGATTATTATAATTTATAGATAACTAACCTTTCCCAAAACAGTAGTTTGATCAGATTGTAAGTCTGGTGGCAATTGTGTTCTTGAAAAATGTGCTTGTAAAAGAACATTTGTTTTAATATGTGGGGAATTAAATTTAGGATTACCGAGCTTGACTGGGAGACGATCATATATTTTCTTGAGAACGGTATCTTCATGATGTCTAACAGGAATAGATTCAAATTCTGCAGCAGAAGAAATAATTTCTAAAAGTCCTCTGAGTTTTGTTTTTTCATTCAAACTCATGCTAAACATTTCAATCGTAATGTAACTGACGTTATAATAAGCTGCTATCATGCCCAAGTTAAGTGGTGAAACCTCCAATTCATCTTCAAGCATAATACATTTTGAAGCAGCGAGGTCATTTACTGTTGTTTCCACTAGTTCAGATAAGTGATCCGATAAATGTCTATGATCTGAACCCTGCATGCCATAATAATTTGGATTTTCTACCATACGACGGTACAAAAATGTCCATGTAAGATAGTCTACAGCGTCTTGTTTATTTTCAATAGTTTTTGTAACTATTTCGGCGTTAAAATGATCATGTAAGAAATGATCTAAATGTGATTCCACAGGCAAGGCTTCATACAAAAATTTTTTATAAAAATCTTTTTTGATAGCCTGACACATTAATACACAACGACCTGTATCATCTTGACGTGGTCTACAAGCTCTACCCATCATTTGAAGTACATCTGTTATTGGATAATCTGCATATCGGTGTTCTTTACCTTCAAAATATTGTGTACCCATAATGACAACCATATGACAACTCAGATTCAAGCCCCAACAAGTGTCGCGCGATGCGACAACAACTTGAACTGCTCCGCTTTCAAATAATTGTTCCACAATTTTCTTGTCCTGTTTTCCGAGTGCTTCATGGTAAAAGCCAACTCCATGACGGAGAGTCTCAGCTAAAGCCTCGTCTTTGACATTTTCCAAGAGACTTTCTACATCCTTAAAATGTGCATGTAAAAAGCGGTCTGTTACCCCATCAGCTGCGCAATATGTGAGCAAATCAACGGCAGTTAAACGACATTGCTTACGCGACGGTACAAATACAATAGCGGGTCGATCAGATGAATATGCAGTGATCGCGGCGTAAGTAGGTTTGACCATCGCCATCATCAGTGAAGCAAAATGTGGAATATTATAACTCTGAATGTGGATCTCCAAAGGTACGGGACGAACACTGGGATGGAAATTAAAAATAGTATGCGGTGTTGCGCCTATCCATTCACCAAGATCTTGAGCATTGGCTAGAGATGTACTCAAACAAACAATGCGAATCGGGTTTTTTGTTTGATGAGCAATATAGCGCATTCGTGATACAATAATTTCGTAGGTTGGTCCAACATCGCTCCCTATTAAATGCAATTCATCAGCAATAAACAATGCTACTGACTGAACGGCTTTTCGTTGTTTCCATCGACGAGACATAACATCCCATTGAGTAGGTGTTGCAAAAATCACGTCACCATTTTCTAACAATTTAAGATCTGCACTTGTCTCCCCAGTAAGCGATACTATATTTTTTTGTATTTTACCAAATTTTTGCCTCCATTCGATCAATTGAAGATCAACAACCTCTTGGAATGGTGCAATATAAACACATCTTCCAGGGTTTGGCCTCGACCACAAACGAAGAAGTGCAAATTCGGCACACACAGTCTTTCCACTTCCAGTAGGAGCACCAACAAACACATTGTCATCTAAATTATACAATGCATTGAATACTTGTGTTTGAATAGGATTAAACTTATCAACCCATTCACTATATACGGCTTCGCACTCGCGATTACGCAAAGCTGTAACGGGTAAGGGTTGCAAATCAAGCAATTCAGTATGAGGTGGATACTTTTTTGGCAGTATCAAATGTCTGAAAGAAATGGGTAATTTTGTTTCACAATGTAACCATCGATCAGCTATCACGGATATAAAGTAGTTAGGTGGAAGAGGCTCAAACAACGGGACTGTGAATGTTATTATGTGATCCTCCTCAGCATATCTTTGCTTGAGAATAAAGGAATCGTGATATAAAATTACCTCTCCATCCACATCTTCAACCAATACCCAAAACGCCTCCCCAGTCCCATGAACTTGTTCTTCCCACTGGAAATCCGGTGTAATTTTGAGCTCAACTCTCAACAACGACCTAGTAATGGGTTGCACGAAAGTTTGCAATTCTAGTTTGGGAAATTGGTGCACATATTTATATATAGTTTTGCCACCTTTTGGAATACCAACTAGTTCCCCTATTTCTTGAGGATTAAGGTCAAAGTATCTTTCCCAAGGAAAATCTTTTTTTTCAATTCTTTTGATAACCTCCGAAGAGATTTGCTTGAACTGGCGTAAAGGTGACATTGAGAGCCACATGCGTTTCTCTACCATTTTACATAAATCTAAAGCCCTTCTCGATAATTGTGACCAACCACGCTTGAGACAGATTTCAAACATAGCTCTGAGAATTCTACTTGCTGACTGAGTTACGTAAACCATGTCTGAAACTAAAGCGAAACCTTCCAGTTTGAGTTGTGAAATGTAGGCTTGCAAAAGAACATTTATTTTAGAAGTCGGTTCTTCAATGCCTTCTTTAACGGGGATCGGTACACGTTCTAACAATTTTGACAACTCTAGCTTCTCCTCTTCACGTACTGGTATGTACTTAAATTCGTCGGAAAGTGCAAATACTCGAAATAATTCAATATGACCCATCATTGGTTTCAGGTGTTGATTATAGGTTGCCATTGATGTATGTGTAATATAAAAATGCGAAGCAATTCGACCTAATTCTGTTACCTGAAATCTGCCAGTCTTTTTATCATATTTTATTAAATTAGATTTGTCTAAAAATAAAGCGGCGGAATGTATCAAATCGACACGTTTTTGTTCAAGATAGGAATCTTCGTCCAATTGATCCAGAGAGATGCCATATAATGCTGGATTACGTAACATTCTTATGTACAGGTATGTATATCCTAACCATTGTACTGCCTCATCACGATTTCGAACAGTACCTAAAACTATTTCCGCATTCAAATTATCAGCCAATTTACTGATGAATTGACTTTCTATGGGCAATTGTTGATTCAAAAGAGACAAATAATATTGGAGTTCTGTATGTGATGTGATTATTATGCCCTCACCAAACGTATCAAATTGAGGACGACCAGACCGACCCAGCATTTGAAGTACATCTTGGGGACTTAATTCAACCCAACGGCCTTTTTCAGGAGAATATATTTGTGTACCCTTTATAATGACCGAATGCGCAGGTAAATTTACACCCCAAGCCAGAGTAGCAGTAGAAACAAGAACTTGGATGTGTCCGTCTGCAAATAGTTCTTCTACCAAAGTACGATCTGCTCTTGTCATACCAGCATGATGAATCGCAAATCCATAAGGTAACAAGTCCTGAAGATTTGCATCTTTGACAGTTGCAGACTCAGTTTGTAAAATTTCGCGACTAGCTGAATCTTCTCGTAGAAATTGACCGATCGTATTTTTTTCTAATGCCATATCTCGAACTGTTTTCGCAGTTTTTGCAGTTTCTTTACGTGAATGTACAAATATTAACACTTGGTTTTTACCAGCTTGATCCATAACTTTAGTGTAAGTTACTTCATTCATAACCTGAAATCTTTTGATGGCCTTTTTTTCAGTCACTCCAATGAATTCTTGTTTTAAAGGACATGGTCTAAAAGTACTATCAAAATGAAACAAGCCTTTTTCTGGATTTACACGTAAAAAGCTGGCCACATCAGCGTAATTAGGTAGCGTTGCTGAAAGACCCACTAATCGAATTATTTCTTGTGTTTGCTCCATATGACGAATAGTTCTGGAAACAATGCTTTCTATAACTGGACCACGATCATCATGAAGTAAATGTATTTCATCAATGATGATTAGTCTAACGAGATTTGTATAGCTCCGATCTGTGGCTTTTCTTGTTATTACATCCCACTTTTCTGGTGTTGTGACTATTATTTGAGTCTCAGATATCTGTTGCTTAGTAAGTTGTCGGTCACCAGTCAACTCTGAAACTTTAATACCAAAGGGTTGAAGTCTTGATGAAAAATTTCCAACCATTTCTTGCACAAGAGCTTTCATCGGCGCAATATATACGATCTTAAATGCGTCGTTATCGATGATGCCAGTTTCTTCATCACGATTCTTGTTGATTTCATTGAGAATACAAAGCATGGCAACATTAGTTTTACCTAATAACATGATTTTTAATTATAAAAAAAAAATAAAAAAAATAAAAAATACAATATACAGTTTTGAAATAATGAAATTATAAATACCTGATCCAGTTGGAGCACAGAGTAATAAATTATCGTCTCCACCATATGCAACCGGATAGAGCTTACTTTGAATACGATTGAGCGTTCTTGCACCTTTAAAGGCTGCTTGCGTCCATTCAGGCAATTCACTAATCGAAAAGAGTTTTTCATCATCAGCGAAGGGTTTTGGCCTAGGTGCAGGCACATGGATCTCTTCGTATCCTTTCATAGAACGTTTAAATGATCCATCGGGAAGCTTACACTTTTTATTAGACATTAAATGTCCACCTTGCGTAAACATCAAAGATTCAAGGTCAATTACATTTTTTGGTACTACTGTAGTGGGAGGTAATGTAGCTTTAACAGCCGCAGGCACAGGACCATGCGCAATAGCTGGCTTTTCATCAATTTCCATTGCATCCTCGACTACACCTTTCCGTGCAGCGCCTTCACCTCGACGAATTCTTTCACCACCAAGATCTTTAAGAATCCATTCTAATCCACGTTCTCGCATTTCATGTTCGACATTTTGTCGCTCTACACCCTCTGTACCAGCTTTAGCGAGTTTTGTACACCATAAAATTAATTCTCTATTTCTAGTTAAAACTTTAACAAGATCGAATTTATCATAATCGAATAAGTTCATTAACTCGTTTTCACAATCTCGTGTATTAATACCAGACTCAAGAATTTGTAAAGTTTTGGTGGTTTTATCTTGTGCTGTATGTGGATCAGAATAATAATTTGACACTAAACGTTGGAGCCAGAAAGCGTCTATATCGTGTGGAGTTACTTTTTGCACGTCTTGTGAACCAACTATTTTCTTTGATTTTGTCGTTTCTGGACCAATAACAGTTCGAAAACCTTCATTATCTTCATCTGACATGGAACCTTTTTCTTCATCATCAATTTGGCCCACACCCAAGACACCTGTAGTTTCAGCTTCTACACCATCCTCATCCTCCTCTTCTTCAGACTCTACTTCATATTTTCCGTATTCATCCTCATAATCATCTTCCTCATCATCAAATACAACTGCTACACCTAATTCATCGTCAATCTCACCAGCGAGTTCATTATCTTTATCCAAGTCCATTTGATCACCAGAGTAATAATCTGTAATTTTTTTTCCAAGGTTTACCAATTGGGCAAACCGATCAGAAGTTATAGCCCCAATAACATTTTCAATTGCTTTTTTTTTATCAAAATCTTTAAGTTTATCATCTTTTAAAACTTGTAAAATATCATCAGCAGCACTTCGAATCACGTCTTGTGCCTGATCACCAAGATTTTGGTGAACAAAGGCCAAAATTAATTCGTAAGTTTCACGTGTTTCTTTTGTTCTTGGTCTATAAGACAAGCCATCAAAATATTCAGTAGCAGCAAGAACATTAGAATAACCATATGCCTTCTTTAACGCGCTACAAAATTAAGAAATTGAGTTAATCTTAGAGTAAATTTTAAGGATCAAATACAAAAAGTATGTATATATACTAACTTTTCTTCTTTTCGTCGATTCTTTCTTTCTTCAGCATCAGCAGATTTCAGGGCCTTTGTCTTTTTAGCTTGCAAATTTTTTACAGTATCCCTTTGAGCTCTAGTGCCAAAATCTTTTGGATTAATTTTACCCCATAAGGACTCTGGCTCTCCTGAAGGCTCATGATCTCTGCGTGGTAGTTCAGATCTATTAGCCTGAAGAACAAGATTAGAATTGGCAGTGTATTGATATTGATTCCCTCTAGCAAGATGTTCAGCCATAGCAGTTGTTTGGGATTAAAAAACGTAATATTTATAAGTGTTAGTATTTTCGTAAATTAGTTATCAGGGAACTTTTGTATCTTTCGGGAAAGCACGTGATTTTTCATAACATGATATTTACAGATAGATAATCATTAAACTACATCCCAATTAACAAGCATAACTTATATTATTTTTCTTCTTTGGAAGAATAAACTCTTTACCAAACTTATAATAACAATTTATAAGTATAAAAACTTTATTAAAAAAGTTTTTAATAAGAAGTTACATGTTCTTTAATAATAATATTATTTTATTTATTTATTTTTTTAATTAATAAAAATTATATTTTATAACAGTTCTTTTATTAACATGTTGAAGTTAATATTACAATTTTTTTTACAGTGATGAGAGTACAGCTAGTCACGTGTGCAACTTTTGGTTGCCTATTTAAGTAGTTTGTCTTAAAGTTTTATTTATTTTTTTTAAATATTAATGGTAAAAGGTTTTTTTTTTGGTATTAAGATGATTTCTTAGGTCTTTTAACTTTATTTAACAATAATAAATGTGGTTCAGTGAACCATTACAGAAAGAGCGTACAATTAGTTACATGTGTAACTTTTCTATATTACCTATTTAAGAAGTCCGTTTAAAGGTTCTTTACTAATTGCTATTCTTTTTTTTTTTTTTGAATTAAAATCCCTATCTATAGGAGTTGATGTTTTTATTCATGTATTTGGACTTGGATGCCTTCAAGGGTTCCCTTACATTGAAGGTTACAACTAGCTACACGTGTACTTTTGGTGCCTAATTTAAGTAGTCTGCCTATACATTACTATACAGGTTCTACACTAGGTGTCATATCTGCAAGCCAACTATAAGTCTTGCCTATTTAAACTCTCTGCATATGTAGTCTATTATGTCTCACAGGGACATCTTCAAGGCTACACCTATCCAAAGTACCTGATGCCTTCAAGTACCTTTAGGATTAGTTTATCCTTGACAGAAACTTACTAGAATCTTCTGTGTTTCACATACAGCTGATTTAGTTTTATGCAACACACTATAGTTACCTAATACTTGCAGTCATAGGAGTTATCTGTTTAACCATTACGTTATACTATTTCTACTCTTGTAAAGTTCACTAGAACTCCAGTACCTATCATCATGATGTTTTCTCTATTATCCCTTACTAACTGCTACTCAAAACCTACAGGACTCTCCTGACTTCCAATCCAGATAGCCCAGTATGGTATATTTATATATCCTTTTCCTTTAGTGATTCCAGCGATCTGGTTGGTCATATGCTCCTCTACACATCTTGACATCTGGTTTATTCGCCTATCCCTTTGGGGATGTTTCATGAGCTTCTATCAGTCTGACCGTACTGTCGAAAGTTCATGTTATCTTTTTAGTTGGGAATTTTCAAGTAGATTTTTGACTCTTTGGTTCCTTAGTTTACTGCACCCAGTGGTCTTATCATGGGTTTGCACTGAAGTCTTATGTGACACCGGTTATTAACATTCCTCTATGTACATGTAACATTACATTTGGCATAGATGTCCTGAGCTCCCATTCGTGATAGTGCGACTTAAGGTTATAGATACACAAATCTAACTGATCGTCAAGAGACAGTTTGCCATAATACAGATTAATTTCCAAATTTTGTCATAGGTGGGATTTCAACCTTAGACCTGCCACTTGAAAGATAACAACCCAACTACTACACTAGAATCATCATCCTCACTAATTGCTATTCTTAATACTCTTGTTTGGATATTTTACTTTAATCTTCTAAACCTGCAAACTTGTTAACTTCACTAGGTTATACTTGATGCTTAGATTATCATCTTAATCTTAGAATTATTTTATTTTTAAAGTAAACCTTTCAGAGTCTTCTGTATTTATTTTTACAGTTAATTTATATATTATTATGACAGAACTAACATTTATAATTAGGATTTAATTATTAAACTATTCTGTTCTTGTAGAGTTTATTTAGACCTTAGCATCTATTTCATAACATAATTCTAATATTTTAGTATACTTTTGTCTTTTTATTTGTTTTTTTTACCAAACTCCTAATTCAGATAGCTTGTGTAAGATTACAATCAGTTTATTAATATATTAGATTGGTCTAATATTCTTTTCTTTCAGTTCATTTTGATGATTTGGTTAGTAGTATTTTCAAGACTCCTAATTTGAAGGTTCTTGTCTGTCTGACTATTACAATTAGGTACTATAATTTTGGTATCCATTTTTTTGAACTAGTCTTTACAATAAGATTATTAAAGATTTAGCTATCTCTCTACTTAGATCTTCTCAAATAGACTTCTTATTATTTAATTTTAATAAATTTATATGATTACAAGAACTTATTTAGTGTTTACATCCATCATGAAATTTTTTTTATAGAAATTAATCAATATATAGCATTTAATCGATATATATTGTTTGAAAATTAATGATATATATCAATAAACAGGTTTATTCTTGATATATATTAAATATTAATACAAATTGATAATAAGGTAATAATCGATAAAATACAGTTATCAATTGTTATCGAATCTATTTTAATCGTCATAATTTTTGTCACATTATTATCAATCAATAAATATATATTACAAAATACATTTTCAAATTTAGAACATTTTAAATATTGATATACCCTTTAATATAATATTAAAACATAAAAATATTCATTAAGTATTCATTCATTTTATTATATCTTGAGATTATATGAACTGTTCTATCTATATTATCTAATGGTATACAACTATATTGTTTAAGTAATTTTAATTTAGAACATCCTTATAATTTACCAACTTTCTCATATCAGCAAACTAAAGTGAATTCAAGTGGTTCTTTATCTACTTGGTCGAACTTAAGTATTAACAATACTTAATATATAACATTTATATTAGTATAGATTTAGTACTCTCGAAGCTAGATAAAAATATATTAAATATGCTTCTAATTTTGAAAATTATTTTGCTTATTATCATTATTAATTGTTTTTATTAGTAAATGCATAATTATGATAATACGCAAATAAAATTAAAGTTAAACTATATTTACTAATCCATACTAATATATTACTTCTTCTTCATTACTGCTACTAACAATAATGTTTAAAAACATTAGGACACCATAAAAACTTAACATAGTACAAATTATATTCATACTTTCTAATGACACAGAAGAAAATATTTCTATACGATTATTCTCATCAATAGACATGATTGATTTCTTATCAAAAAATTCGTCAAGACCAGTTAAAAGGTTTTGAAAGTCTTCAACTTATAATAGATCTAAATTATTTTTATTTTTCTCGAGAAAATTATCTAGACCTTTTAAATTTAGTGACCACAAAGTTTTTCTAAACTCTTTAATACAGCAATACCTCTTGTGAACTTTTTTTTTAGTTAACTTCTGTTACTTAATCTGAAAATAATAATTGTGCATGTTAATGATTAATAATGATTATTTGGAATAATTATAACTACTATTTTTAATATTTGTTTTATATAGTTTTTTTTATTTAACATGTGATAGAGTTCTTTTATATAATTCTTTTAAAGGGATTCATAAGTTTATGTAATCATACTATTTATTGATCTGTATTCTTGAATTATCAGCACTATATAATAGTACTAAGCATAGAGTTTTGAAAGCTGAAGACCACTTGGATTATATTTTAAAAATATTTCAACAAATTCTCTGCCCTACTCCATAATGTAAGTCTATGAAAATAATCATTAGTAATCAAATTTTATAAAAAGCTAATTATTTATTTGCTTTATATTTGAAGCTTATTGCAAGAATCATAAGTAAATAATTCTTCACAAATGGCAATATACATTTGAAGAAATTTGTAATAGACTTGGCATAGCTGTTTATTACTAATTTCTGGTCTTCTATAATTCTTAAATAAATTATCTAGTATAAAAATAACTATTTTCATTACATTTTGCAATTTACCAGCTGTTATGCATATAATATCTGACATATTCTTAATTATTTTCAAACCAGAATATTATGAAATCAAGATTAATTATTGTTCAAAGGTTTGAAAACTTTGCTTTCACATTGTTTATATAAAAGCTTTTTAGTATAATTAATCATATACTTAAAGAGGCCAAGATCCAAGGTGTGCATTTGATCAGATATAATAGCCTTATATATATTGAAATTTCTAAAAAATTTTATTATTTATAACAATATTTATTTTTTAATTTTATTACTAAACTGTTATTTCTTACCTTATCTCCCAAAATGCA
>CAJVQA010008649.1:0-12779 GCA_910591915.1 Cetraspora pellucida
GAAGTTTGGTATAGAGTTTTTTAATGTATTCAAGTAAACTAATAGGTCTGGTATTAGTTAAGTTGCCATCAAAGATAAGTTTTTTAGAGATAAAAAAAATTTTTCTTCTTTTTATTGGTTTGAGATTTGACCAGATATAAGATAGTGATTAAGAATAACTGTAATTGTATTAAGAAATACTGTTCTAGCATGTTTGATTATCTCATAGCTAATGCCTGATGGTCTATATACTTTGTTATTAAGAAGTTAATTGATAACTTCAAGAACTTCTATAGAAGAGAATTTCTTAAATGCTAGTTGATACCATGTAGGATTGATGTTTGGTTTAGGTTGATATTCTTGTTGCCACATTGTGTTGAATAATTGTAGTTAAATGTTTCTGAGAGCTATCTAATCATCAAAGTGTTGTTGGATGTATTGTTTGATGAGTAATGGTTCAGTGATAATGTTGTTTGATTCCTTAATATTGTCAAACTTGATGGGATCTTTGTGTTGATTGAGTATATTATTGATCATTGATGTTGGACTATTTTGAAGTTTAGTGCATCTTTAGGCTATGTTATCATTAATTTGTTCTCTTATGTTTTTAACATTTTCTAGATTGTATATATAATAGAGTGTTTTTCACTTTATCTTGACTGCAGTTATTCAGTCAGATAGAAGGTTAAGATCTTGGAACAGTGCAGGTATATTGAGATGATGAAGAGAGTTAAGTTGATCAATATTTTGATTGTGAAGTATAGACACAGAGGTATGATTGTAAGATGCTACTTTAACTTGTCTTATGATATTGCTAAGTTTTTTGAGTCCTGAATGTAGTTTGAATGCATTGGAGGAAAAGATGTGTTGAAAGTTATGGACAGTAAATTTTTTGTTTAGGATATGTTAAAGAGCAGCTGAAATAATACTAGTTTGAATTTTGTGCCAAGTGACTCAAGTGATTCTGTAGTATTAGTTGTAGAAGGAACATTGTTGTTATGAAGATTAGATGTAACTTGGTTAATAAAGTTTTGCCAAAGGTCTTGGTTCATTTGTTTATAAGCAAATATTCTACACTTAGTTTTGGTTGCTAATCATTGTTTTCCAGTAATGGCATAAGAAAATTTCCAGAATGATATCAGTATAATATGGTCACTAAGTGTACATTGGTTAGCATCATCTATATAGCAAGAAGTTAGGTATCAGATAATAGAATAGTTAGCTCAAATATAGTCAATATGACTGCTATATCTGCTACTATGCCATGTAGAGGTTAAGGATTATGTATGTTTTGCTAAATCATACATGTTATTGTGTTGAAGGAAATGAATAAATTTAAGTTTAATAAAAGATGATTGTAAATTGTCAGAAATATTGAAGTTACCTATGATAATTGTTTGTATATTGTTTGTATTTGCTTCTTGAATCTATTATATAATATTGTTTTGGATAAGAAGTCTAAGTTGAAGATCATCACAAGGTAGGTAAACTGATATAATACAGAATTTAAAGTCATGTTTAAAGAAGAGGTCAATTGTAATAACATATCCAGAAAAGTTAAATGTTTTATGAACATGTGGTTTGAGATGTTTTTGGATCATAATTGCTGTTCTGGCTTTACAATTATCAGTACATAACCAATAATAAGTAAAGTGTTGGGATCTAGGAAATTTAGCAAATGTATTAATTTGTGAGATTTTAGTTTCTGTAATGCTAGCAATGTTAATGTCATAAGATATACAGTAATTCTCTCATGTTTGTTGTTTTAGGTTATTATTATATCCTTATGTATTATGTGTACATATTAACAGATGAAGTGGTTTGTATAAGTTAGATGTAGGTGATTAAGCTATTAGGTTGAAAGATGTAGATTCAGAGATGGTCTCAGACCAAGAAACTGTATGATTAAATGCAGAGGTAGATGGTAAATTAGTAGATTGTAATGCTGAAGATGAGTTAGCAAGGAACAGTTGATCAAATGAAGATGGGTAGGTGTTAAATAAGATATTGTTTGGTGTTGTTAGTAAAGATAAGTGCTTGTATAGTTTATATTAAAAAAGTTAGATGAGATTATGTTCAGGCAGAATAGAATCTGAAGAGTCAGTATATATATGTAGCTCAGTTTTGTTATGATTAATAGATATATTAAAGGTATGTTTGAAGGAATGTTTTCAAAGATAGGATAGAAATTTACCAAATGTTATATAGTAGTGTATGATAGGTAGGTTGTATAGTAATAGAAATTTGTTGTAATATGTATTTGTTTCTGCAAGAGGTGAAGTGTTGAAACAGGAACATGAAAGGTTGGATTGTCTTCTATAGGGTCATTTACCATTTGAAGCTTGGTTTGTACAGCTGTGGAGGGTACCATAGTCTGCCCTGTACATTGGGTTTGACCATTATTAACTTGGTCCTTTACGTAAATGGGCTTTATCATCTGCCCACTTACATTATTTTTCTTGCCAACTACTAAGGGTGTATCTCTTGGCAAAATGGCAGCTGCATCTATGGGGTTTGTAGAAAACAAATTTATTGAAAAAAGGATTCCTTAAGGAAGAAAGATTCTTCAATTAAGGAAGGTATTGAGTATAATATTTTAAATTTGTCTTGTAATATTTTGTTTGCCTCTGGATAGGCAGTTTCTTGGTAATAAGTATTGATTTGTGACTATGTTAGAGATTTGTTAAGAGAGTTAAAGAATATAAAACTCTTGTCAATAGTTTAGTGCTAGTAGGTTTGGAGTTAATAAGTTCTACTGCTTTTTGTTTGTCAAGTTTGTCAATATGATGGTTTTGTGCTACAATGTTTTGATATAAATTAAGATATAAATAAAAGTAGTAGCTGCGACATTTGGGATTGGTTAGGACATTGTTGATTTTGCAAGCAGATTTTTCCATTTCTGTTGCAAGCTCATCAAGGAGAGATGTAGGAATTTGTTTGTTAAAAGATGCTTCATGTTTGCTGTTTTTGTAGAATATAGATGGATCAATTTCAGGTTGTTTCCAAACTTCATTTTCTTGTTTTGGAAAGTCTACATATGATTTTTTAAAAATATCATTTAGTAATTATAAGAAGTTATATTGAAATTGGAGGTTGGGAGTTGTGGTGGATAGGTTTGTAATTTCTGGTTCTTTTTCTTTATTTTGGAGTTGTTTTTTTTAAGTAAAAACAAGTTTCATCTATGCAAGTAAGAATATGAAAGTTAGCTAATTTTATTGTTTTATTTTGACGTTCTTGTAAATTGTGAGATTGTTGAAATTGTATTTTAGTAGGTAAGGTTTCTTTAAGATAAAAAATAAATTTCTGTCAGATTTGGTATTTTAAGAAGTTAAATACTTTGGTTTCATTTAATGTTTGGATAAATTGTCAGTTGTATGTTGGAAAAAATTGTTTAAACCATTGTTTTAAATGATCTAAAGAATTTGCAAGAGATAGAATATTTAGTTTTTAGTAAAATAGTGTCTTTAGAATATTAAAATTAAGGTAGATATTAAATTTGCTATCTGATTTAATTATGACATATTGCTTTTTTTTGTCATAATCAGATACTTTTAATATAATGTTAAATCTTTTAGGTTAAAGTTGGAAGTCTTTAGCAAATTTAATGTAATCAATTGCTTGATAGTTGTTTGAATGATATAAGTGAATGCAAGCCAGATTAATACAAAGTTGGATGCAGTTTTGGTTGGTATATGGAAGGATAGTAGCTGAGGAGGCAAAGATTTTGAAGTAGTTGAGTTTTATAAAAAGAATTGTTGTTAATGCTAGGATAAGTTTTTTAAGAGTTTCTTCAAGTATGTTAAAAGGAATAGTAATTGCTTTGTTAGTATTGAGGTTAATTTTTAAATGAATTCAGTAAGAAATTCAGGTCTGTCTTTAGCTATTTTGCAGATGATGTGATAAAAGCTAGCTTTGAGGACCTTTTGCATGGGAGTTTCAGGTTTGATTTCTTTACCAAGATAGAAATTATGTAGGTAGAATTTGAGAAAGTTGAAAATTTTTCTTGAAAATTCTGTTTGAAGTTGTAATTTGTCCTTTATATTATCGAAAATTGGAAAATTAGCAAGCCAATCAAATGTTGAGTTGGCCTTAATTTTTGGTTGATTGGTAGTAGTATTAGTTTGTGTTAATTGTTATTGTTGGTTACTTATTTGTTGCTGTTGTTGTTGTTTACTTGTTTGTTACTGTTGTTGCTGTTGTTCAATAGAGTAAGATGGATTTTGGTATAGCAGTTGTTGATGTTGTTGTTAATGTTGTTGGTTGTTATTGTTATTAGTAGTGTTATTGTCAAGATTTATATTATTTGTAGTATTGCTATTGTTGTTAGGTAAGATTGTAAAAGTAAATTCAGAAGTGAGTAGATTGTAAAAGCTAATTGTTTGTTGAAGTTTTTGAATAAAAGTAAGAGAAGAGCTTGACTGTTAAGCAAATTGTTGTATACTAGTACAGACTTTGTGATAAGGTTTATTGTTATATAAAGTAGCATCAGTTGCCAAGTAATGTTGATTATTAATTTTTTACAGGAAATGGGTAGGTTGCATTTAGCACAGAGATGGTTATGTATAGTAAGTGAAAGTAATGCTGTAGATAATAGCAGAACAAATTTAGTAGAATTTGCAATTGTGTTTACTAAAGTTTTTTGATCTTTAAGTTTTTTGATGACATTTGTGGTTTTGTGTTGTTTGTAGGATTGGTTAGTTGTTGAAATAAAGTGTGTATGGTATTTGCTACAAAAGCATGTGACAACAGAGCTAGATTCAGGTGCTTTGAAGTAATAACTGCATTTAGTGCTTCTTCTAAGTTTAGTAATATTGCAATTTTTAGGTTGTTTGTTAGCAGGAATAGGATAAGATAAAGTTGGTGCATCCTCATAGATCCAATTCTGAAGCCTTTAGAACACTTCTGATAAAAATAGTCAAGGTCAATGGTATTAGGTGCAGTTGTTATAGGGGTTGGTATCTTGATCTAAAAATAGATTATTAAGTATGTTTTTTAAAAAAATTTGGTTCATTTAAAGATTTTTAGACTAGTTAGAGAAGTTTTGAAAAGAGTTTAGGTTTCAGGTAAGCAGATTCGATGTTTAGAAAATTCTAATGGGTACCAGAAAAGTGAAATTCTGGGCAACCCAGCAAGTTTTCCTAAAATTGCCAATGAAAAAGCCTGCAAAGAGCAAGTTTTTGTTTTTGCTTTTTGCTTGTATCTTTGTAAGTTTTGGTTTGTTTTTAATAAATTATATATCAAAATGTTCGTCTCAGTAAGCTGAACAACTTTTAAATAGATATAAAGATAGGTTTAATTAGTAAAATTATGTAAAAGAGCAAAAACCAAAAACTTGGTTTTTGAAACTTTTCTCAGCAACCAAGTGCTATTTAAAAATAAAACTTAGACCTAGAAAGAGAAATGTGTGCTGAATAACTTTAGTTAAGAGATCAAGTAAGGTTTACTTAGTAGAAAGTTAAGAAATAATCAAATGTGTTTTTGTAGTTTTGGTATAAGTGATCTACAGAAAGAGTTCTATAAAGTTTATTTATTTAAGTTTAATATTATAGATACTATAAAGCATCTATTAATATTATTTTTTTTTATACAAGGTTTTAAAAAATAACATCATAGTTTATAATATAAAAGTTGAAGAAGTAACTAGCATACCTATTGATAAATTATCTGAGTTTTGACAATCTTTGCAGTTATAATAAATAAATTATGATCTAGAATATATTTATAATTGTAATAAAACAGTTTTTTATTGGTTTTTAGAATTATTAAAGTCTCTTATACATGGTTATATAACAGGTATTAAAAAACTAAAAAAATCATATTATAGTAATAGTTGCATTTAATGCATTTGGAGATAAATTACTACTAATTATTATTCATAAATATCAAAATCTATATGTATTAAAAGAAATAAAAAAAGAAACATTATCTGTTCAATATTATTAAAATAAAAAAACTTGGATACAAACTTCAATTTGGTATAATTGGTTATCTAAATTAGATCATTAAATGTGACTTACTTATTGAAAAGTTTTATTATATATAGATAATTGCTTCATATATACTATTAAAGGTTTAAATTTACAAAATATCAAAATATATTTTTTCTACTAAATACTACTGCATGATTACAACTATGTAATACTAAAATTATTTATTTTTTCAAGATTAATTTTTAATTTTTTTTTATTTATATAAGTAATGCTAAGTAAAAATTTATAGTAAATTTTGCTATGTCAAACTCATAGTAACTTATGATCATATTAGTTTAATATTACTATAACATATAGTTATCTAAAATAATACTCTAAGTATTATTTGAGAAATAATTTAAAAAAAACAAATAAATATTTTTTTTAAATATAAATATATTCTTTTTAATTATCTTAATTATTGCTTTTTCTAAATTACATTTCTTAAAAAAATATAATAATAATAATAATTTTAATTTTTTATATATTAATATATAATTTAGTATCACTATTGCAAACTATTATTACAAAATCAAATTATTACATTTGATGAATCAAATATAACAAATCAATCTTCAAATCTAATAATGATTTATAATACAATTCAGTTTGTAGTAAAGGCTTAGAAAAATATTACTGAAGATGTAATTATTTATATATGACAAAAAACAGAGATTCTTCTTTTAGTAGATCTTGAATTCTTAATTGAATCTAATGATGATAAAGAAATTGAGTTGGAAAAACTTATTAAACAATGCCAAAATTTAAAAAATCCAGAAAAATTCAAATCAATAACTAGTATTTCTATATATAAATTTATTAAAATTGATAACAAATATATAATAAATAACATTCCCAAAATTGAAGATATTATAATAAAAATGCAAGAAAATAATAATGAGAAAGAATCCAAAAAGCCAATTAAATTTGTTACAACTGTCCAAGCTATTGCTAGAGTAAATTCAATCTTAGACTATATTAAACAGCCTAATACAAATATTGAAATTGATATTAAACTATTTGCTAAACTCAAATGAATATAAAATGAACTTATTAGCTTATTAAAAAACTTTAAACAAACAGTATTAGAATTATTTTTTATTAATAAATAGTTGTTAATATGTTATATATTAATATATTTATTTAGTTTATTATAATATTCTTTAAAATATAACATTATATTGTATTTTAGGATTGGTTTATATAAATAAAATTAGGTAGATCTAAGATTTTTTATTTGTTTTTAACTTTTATATAACATTATCAATAAAATAAAATATTATGTTTATATTATTAATAATTTTCTAATATATGTATATATTATATATTATAAAGATACTAAATAATCAGTTTTAATAATTAAAAAATATTTGTTAATAAATTTTAAGAACTGAAAATAAAATATATACTTATTTTTATAATTTTATATTATGTTGTTATAGTTTAAGACCATTGCTTAAACTGATATCTGGATATATCAACAATTTTTTATTGACATATATCTAATATTATTATTAAAGTAACTAAATATATATTAATTTTATTTACAAAATCTTAATAATCTATATGCTTAATTCTCTGTTTAATTTTTTATATTTAAATCTATATCTAATTTACATTTTCTCAAATTTCTAATATTTTATACTATACTATATATTATATATTAAATAAATATTATTTTAATATCATTTTGGAAAAAATTCTTTTTACACAAAAATAACTAAAAATTCATCAGTATAAAATTGCTAATATCTGGTTATATTATTAAGATAACCAACTTTGGTATCTTAAATAAACTTGTTCAGCTTTTAATTTTATATATACTCTGAACGTTTCAAGTTTATAACATTTGAACTCGTAGTTTAATACTGCCTAAACAGTTTTTGATTTCCACTATTAAATTTTTAACTATTTCTTATAAAGTATTTTATTAATCTATTTTACAATTATAAGAAAAGTTATAAAGCACCTTCTTCCGATCAAAACACATCTAAAAAGAAGCCTGTAGGTCTAAAATTAACAGAATTATAATAGAAAACAACTTTAACTTCTCTGCTCTTTTTCTTTTTTTTAATTCTTTTGTCTCTACCTCCAAATTTTTTCTTTAAAATGTTTTTTGTATAACCTTAAATCATTTCTAAAATTGGTTTCATTTAATTTCACATTGTGTAAATTAAATTTATCCAAAAAAGAAATTTATTTGTTACAAATTATCTTGTACTAATTTACTAAAAATAAATTTTGTACTCAATTACATAATAGTTATTGTAATACTAACTATTTATAAATTTGTACTACATTAGTCACACTAGTCACACAAGCTACAAACTTGTGTTACTTAGGCCACACATAGTTATACAAGTCGCAACAGTTGCAGTAGCCACAGTAGAACTCATGCAAATACAAACTATATCCTGCAATCAATTTCATATTATAATTAAACTTCTAAAAAAATCTTTAATTAAAGATTACAAAAATCTTTATTAAGTAATTTAAATTCGGACTTCTAAGTAAACTTATAGCACTATGACTACTTTTAGTACAGAAGTACCAGATATCTTAGATCTTGATTATTTCTTCAAGAATTATGTAAACTCTTATAGTATCACTATCTATAAAAATGAATTTATACAAGTAAAAGCTATTTTGAACAAATACAGATCTACCAAATGTATTACTATAGAACTTAGATCTTATCTATCAACTTATTTCTTTCCTGCTCTTGCAACAACTACAACAATCAAATACATGTATAGATTATTTCATACTAAATTCATTGCAGAAAACAATAAAACATATGAACTTATCAGCAAAATCGATGAAACAACAACTAACAAATAAGCCAAAAGGCTTAAACAAGCATTTGCAAATCCAAACCTCAAGTTTTACTATTACCTACAGCCACTATTCATACACATACTTGTTCTAAATACCAAACTTCCATTAACTATAAAGTGACTAACAACAATCATGCACTACAAAATAAATCTATCTTCTATTAAAATACAGTATACTACAATAATTACTTAGCTGAAATTTATAAAAAAATAATCTTAGCTAATCAATGCAAACTCCAACCTACTGAAAACCCTGAACAAGACTCATCTTTATAATATAAAATTCTAACTAAACAGCTTGTTTTTTTTTGTTTTTTTTTAATATTAAACTAGCCTCTTTTGGGCCTAGGGTTTTATTCAGTAAATTGGATATAGAGACTCACAGCCAAAGCCTCAAAGAAGTCACCTTACATTAGAGAGTACAACTAGCTACATATACACTTTTGGTGTCTAATTTAAGTAGTCTGCCAATGGTTCTATACTAGATGCTATACTGCAACTCAACTAGGGGCATTGCCTATTTAAACCCTCTGTGCTGCAATTCTTACTATGTCACTAAATCATCTCCAATATAGCCGTCAGTCAGTCAAAAAGGTCTAAATACTTTTACCTATTTCCCTTAGGACCCCATACCTTATTTCATGCAGTGTATTCTCAGAAGCATTATTACTAAAGCCTTCCATGTCTCACACATAGCTGACCTAGTTTTATGTAACACGCTATAGTTACCCAACACTTGCAGTTACAGGGGTTACCTGTTTAACCACTATATTACACTATTTTTACTCTTGTAAAGTTCACCCAAACCCTAGTACCTATTATTCTGACTTCTTCCCTTCATCCCTCTACTATCCAACTCAGAATTCGACAGACTCTTCAGACTTCCAATCCAGATAGCCTGGTACAGTATATCTTAGTATCCTTTTCCTCTGGCAATCCTAGTGGCCTGGTTGGTTATGTGCTCTTCTACACATCTTTCCATCCGGTTGCATGTTCGCCTATTCCTTATTGGGGTTTCTGAGCTTCTATTAGTCTGATAGCACTGTCAAAGGTTTGTGTTACTCTTTACTCAGAAATTTCCAAGTGGGCTTTCGTCTCCTCAGTTTTTTGGTCTTCTACATCTGGTGGCCTTATTGTAGGTTTGCACCGAAGTCTTATGCAACACCGGTTATTAACATTTCTCTATATACATGTAATATTATATTTCACATAGATGCCCTGGGCTCCCAATGATGAGTAGAACCTAATTGGTTGTACCCAAGATTACAGATACCTAAATCCAACTGATCAACAAGAGACAGTTTACTATAATGCAAATATAATTGCCAAATTTTGTTGTAGGTGGGATTTGAACCTTAGATCTGCCACTTGGAGGATGACAACCCAACCACTATACTAGAATCACTATTCTTCTAAACAGCTTGTTATTTTTCTATTTGATCAAAATCTGAACAATTCTCTTATTTCAGAACTTATATTTACTTCATCTAACTTTGAAGAAACAACTTCTACTAACAATGATATGAACATTAACAGCTCTACTACATCACCTAAATCACAATAATAATTACAAACTTAACAAACACAACAACTACAACAACAACAACCTTTACATCAAGCTTCATCACTTTTACACAAATAATAAGCTAACAAAAAACTACTTCAACAATCTCAACTAGCTCAATCTTATAGTCAAGCAACAAGACCCAAACTTAATTCATTATATGACTTCTTAGCAAACTTTTCAGTTACTGATAAAATGCAAAACCACACAAAATTACAAACAGAGATGTCTCAAAAAATCTTTAATTTTCTTAAAGAACATTTTTATAACTTCTATTTTGACAAAGTCATTAAAGAAGCAGTTGGAAAATAAGATTCATTCAAAGCAAGCTTTTGTATATTAATTAGACAAATGACTAGTGCTAGACCTTAATTTTCACTGACTTAATCCAACAACATAACTCTGATGATAATAAAGCTGCTACAATACCATTTAATATTTTAAAAAAATATTCAAAAAACTTATTCTTATATTTACAACAGTTCTTTTTACTAAACTTAACTATTCAGAAATATTTGTCTTTCTAGCCACCATTCCACCTATTCAAACTCATAATCGATTACAATTTTGTATTAATCTTGCCTAACTTTACTTATATCTTTTTGATAACTATTAAGCAATTAACTACACTAAATTTGCAGAAGATATCAAACTAAGATTCAAAAAATTTAATATAACATCTGAGATCACTAAAATTAATAAACAATATCAGTTTCTTTTTATTAAAATAGATAATTAGTTTAACATTAAACTTAATTTTAATCTTCCTAAAATATTATTTTTTCAAAAATACAATATACCATCTTTAAAAAATTTACTTGACCATTTCAATAAATGGTTCGAAAAAATTTTTTTAATATATAGTTACCAATTCTCTAATACTATCAACAAAACCAAAGTTCAAAACTATCTTAAGTATGAATTTAAACAATATTTCATTTCTCACCTTAAAAAACTTCTACCTACTACCAGTGAGTTCAAAAAACTAACTAGTCTTCATGAAAGATGTAATAAAATCTTCAAACATGCCAACTATCATATACTTATCTGCACAGACTCCAAATGTTCCTATCTTGAGCTGGTCACAACTAAAGATAAGAAAAAAGAAAATAATAAAGAAAAAGATCCAGAGATTGAAAACAAACCTAACAAAACTCAAAAAACAAACTCTAAGCTACAACTTATACACAACTCAACCTAACTTATCAAAAATATATTCAACACATTATACAATACTTATTCAAAAGAAATTGAAGCCTAAAATGAACTCTTTCTTGATGTTTCAATATTTTATATCAAAGGAAAACATGAAGCTACATTCACTAAACAAATTTCTACTACAGTTTTAGATGAATTGGCAGCAAAAGCAAAAGAATATACTTGTTCTGCTAATTCTGTTAGAACTAATTCAAAATGACAAGTCTTTTACTTTTATTAATACCTAATTATTTACCAAAATACTGCTGCAAAAAACCATAATATTAATAAAATGAACAAACAACAGACTATTAACTTTCTTATACCTAAACTTATTGATACTGACTTTCTTGCATATGTTATTATATACTTTGATTACACCTGCAATAAATCTTCTAACTATTCTGCAATAACCAAATTCTATAAAGAAAAAGCATTACCAGAAGCTAAAACAATTTTACATAAAAAATTTAATATTAAATTTGAAATACTCATATCTATTGCAGAGTTACTCTTCCTAAAACAAGAAAAACAGGCTCCTTTTCAATAAATTTGTCTTCTACAAAACCTATAAATGCAGCTGCCATCCTATTAAATGACATATCCACAGTAGTTAATAGGAAAAATGATGTAAGTAGGCAGGTGGTAAAGCCTATTTATGTGGAAAGCCAAGATTATGACGGTCAGACCCAATGTACAGAACAGACTTTGATACCTTGCACAGCAGTTAGAGCTAAGTATACAGTGATCGATCTTGTAGAAAACAATCTTAGAAGATTATTCTTAACATCTCTAAGCCCCTATGATCTTCACACATGTTTTAACAAATTCCTTCTTTATTACAACTTACCACTTCTTTCTCATGATCAAATAATTCAATCTTTTATACAACATATTGACAAACATAATCATAATAATACTGTCTCTAGTATTACTTTCTCTGTTAGCAATACTTATAATAAAACTTATATATATCTTCCAAATAACTTCCTCTTACCTAATCATACTGTTATCCATCCTTATCTTCTTCCTATCTTTTACAACCTTCCTCTTAAATCAAATCTCTCTAATTCTACTTCTATTCTACTTAATTTATTTCTAAACAGTCATACTACATTACAAGTACCTACACTTATACAAACTTTACATAACCTTCACTTAAACATTTGTACACACAATGTTAAAGGTTATAATACAGTAACTAAAAGAGAAGCTTGGCAAAATTATTGTCTT
>CAJVQA010008650.1:0-12778 GCA_910591915.1 Cetraspora pellucida
ATTATTTTTAGTTTTAGTATTGGGAGGTAAGGGTACATCTTGTTGAGTTGTTTGCTGTTTTTGTTGTTGTTTTTGTTATAGCAGTTGTTGCATTACTTATTATTTGTAGTGGTTGTGTTATTAATATCCATATCTTTATCTTCATTGTTTTGATTATTTTCTAGCAATATTAAGGAATCAAGTTAAAAGGTAAGTGGGTTTTGAGATTTTTGTTAAGTAAGTATTTGTCAAAGTTTATCTGCAAATAAAGTACAACTTTTAGAAAGATCTTGCTAGATGTTTTTGAAAAGACTTTGTTGAGAGTTTTTAGAAGAGCCTTGTTGTGAGTTAATTTGATTTTCAATACAAAATTTGTGATAAGGTTTGTCATTATATAACAAAATGTCAGCAGCTAAATAATGCCTGTTGGTTACTTTGCAAGTGATAGATTGGTTGCAAGTAATGCAAATATGTTGGTGTGTAGATGGTGAAGGTGAAGTGGTTGGAGATAGTAAAATGAATTTAGTAGACTTAGCAATATTAGTTGCAATTAGTTTTTTTTCTTTAAATTTTTTAGTAGCTTGTCCAAATTAAGTTTGTTTATATGTTAAGTTTTTTTGTAAAACAAAGTTAGTATAAAACTTGCCACAGATGCAAGTAACTATGCTACTAGTTTTAGAAGCTTTAAAATAATGACAGCATTTGGTATTGCCTCTAAGTTCAATGTTAAAGCAGTTGTTTGATTGTCTGTCAGTAGGAATTGGACAAGAAAATAACAGGGTTTCTTCATAGACTCTGATATCAAAACTTTTAGAAAAGTTTTTATAAAAATAGTCAAGATTGACAAAGTTAGGTTCAGAGCTTAAAAGAGTTGGCATTTTATAATTGAATCAAATTTGTCATAAAGAAAGGTTTTTTAATTTTTTGTTTGTTAAGAATTTAATAAGTAATTATATTACTATAGAAATAGTATGTGTTTCTTAAAAATATTACTATGACTATTGCAAGTATTGTAACCTATGTAACCTATGTAACTTGTATAACCAGTAATAGTACTTAATTTTTTGTTACACAAAGAATAGTTAAAATAGGTTTTCTAGAAAGAATTTTTTCTGTTTTGTAGTTTCTAGACTAGTTAGGAAGAATCTGAAAAATGTGTAGTGTTTGGAAAAGGTGATTGGATGTTTAGAAAATTTTAATAAGTATCAGGAAAGTGAATTTTCTGAGGCACCCTTGCAAATTTTTCTAAAATTGCCAATAAAAAAACCTGCAAAGACAGGTTTTAAGTTTTGCCTTTTTAAGAGTAACTTGATGAGTTTTTGTTTGTTTAAAACAAAATATATATCAAAATGTTCGCCTTGGTGAGCTGAGTAAATTACTAATAATGAACAGAGTATATTTAATTAGTAAAATTTTGAGCAAATAAGCAAAAATCAAAATATTTGTTTTTGTAACTTTTCTCAATGTCTAAAAGTTGTTGGAACTTAAAATTTAGCTGTCTAGAAGCAAAAAAGTGTGCTGAACAACTTTACTTAATGGTACAAATAAGGTTAACTGAGTAAAATAATTAGAAATAATTAAATGGTTTTAGCAAAAATTTGGTATAAGTGATTTGCAAAAAGAGTTGCTGAAAAAAAAAAGTTTTTTTAAAATTATTTAAATTTATTTAAAACAATTTACATATATTTATATATATTCAAAATATATTATAATTTGTATTTTTAAAATATTTTTTAATATTTTGAATTATTTTAAAATGTTTTAATTAATTATAATTTTATATTTACTTAAATTTTCAAAAAATATTTTATACTGATTTAATGCAAACTGTATTTTCTTTATTTATATATATTATAATAATTTAGCATATTTTCATAATTTCTAAGTTTTAAAACATGTTTAGTAAGTTTTAAATTAGCTAAATTTATCTATTAACTAAACAAAAATGATAAGAATAGATAGAGCTTGCTGATTTGTATTTTAGACAAAATGTTGCAGCTTCTGGCCAATCTGCAATAATTGTTGAAATTTTTGAAAAGAACCATATATATTTATTGTTAATTAACAAATTAATTCTAGCTTCTGAATATAATTGAATAGGTTCTAAGATTATTTTTAAATAATTATAAAAAGTTTGTCTAGCTTTTTGTTTAGTTACACCAAAGATTGATTTTATTATTGACAAGTAATTTAATAATTGCTTTGTATTTTGCTTATTTTTGCATCAAATAGGTATATTTTTAAGTAATAAATATATTAGATAAAGCTAATTTTTATCTAATGTATCACAATTAGTAGCATTAGAATGCAAAATAATTGACAAAATTTTTGAGCCTAAAGATAAAGTATTCTAAGTAGTTTTTCATTACATTCTATTATTTTGTTCTTTATAAATATTTTTTTTATTATTCTTTAAATAAAACTAAATTAATAAAAACAAAATAAATATTTTAATAAATAATATTAAAAAATATATATATCTTAGTAGTTTTATATAATTCTTTATATTTAAGAATGAAATTTTCTGATATATCAGAAACTTATAATATTTTTTAATACAACTAATTAATAGCATATAATATAAGAAATACTTAGTATTATTATGATCTAATACTTTAGTTTTTATATATGACAAATTAGATTTTATATTATTCATATAGAGTTTTTTTGCTTAATATTGGTTGGTAATAAAAATGTAGAATGATTAGAATGTTTATTAAAAAATAAAATAATTGCATTTTTAGCTACATTACTTAGTTTATATTTTGTAATCAAAAGCATTAAATTAGCATATGCTTTATTAAAAAATTTATTATTTTTTTAACTAAAATTATTATTAAAATTATTTTAAATATCTTTAAAATTTTCTTTATTTAAAGAAATATCATTAGCAATATCTTCATACTCATATAGAGTACTTTTAAATTTATTAAGAATATTAGCATTAAGATTAACTTCAAAATTAATTAAAATATTAGTATTGTTAGCTAACTCAAAGAACATATCTTCTAAATTCATATTTTCTAAATTATTAAGCATAATATTCTTATTAGAAAAATTAAAAGAACTTGTATTATTTTTAAAGAATTTCAAAGTATTTTGAAAATTAATATTTTCAAATAAAATTTTTTTAGTAAAGAAACTACCATCAAATTATTTTTCTTCAAAATTAAAAAGATCAGTTTGGAATGCATCAATAATATTTAAAAAATTGTAAATATTTTCAGAAGATGCTAAACAATGCAATTATTATCATTAACTATATAAATACACTTAGTCATATACTTACTTAATCTATTTCTAATAGCAAAAATATAGAGGCAACAAGTATATATAAAGCTTAACATTTTTAAATTTATAAGAAATTAAAAAAAAGTTTTTAGATTTCAATTTAGGTTTTAAAATTTTGTGAATATATTTAATATAATGTGAAATAGTTTGATTTTTTTTAAAATTTTAAAATTACTTCTTATTTATATAAATACTTTTTTCTATTAATATACTAAATGTATTCAATTTGTTTTTTAATTATTTTAATTTAATTTTGTTTTTTTAATCTTTTATTACATTTTAATTAATTTCAAATTAATTTTATTTATTTTCATTATGTTAACTATTTTTTAAACAAATTAATTAATTTTGTATATTATTAATATATATACATATATGTAAAAATATTAAAATTTATTCTATAGATATTAAATAAATATGTTAAATAAGTTTATGTTGATATTTCTATTTTTAAAATTATGCAGTAAATTAAAAAAAATTATTACATTTTTAGAAAATATTATTTAAGAAAAACAATTAAATTATGAATAAAATTTATTAGTTAAATAAATTAAAATTAATCATTATAAATAGGTAATATCAATTTATAGATTACAGATTAACATTTATATAGATAATCATTTAACATTGTTTATATTTTTATTTGATTACATTAACAAATTTTGCAAATATTTATAACACATCTGATAGATTCATATATCTTTGCAATAATGCAAAATATTTTAGTAAACTTCACCACTTTTAAAAATATTTAAAAAATATTTTTTATTTAAAATTTGAAGATTTTTTAACCAACTATTTTTGCTTTTAACTAATTTTTCTTTTTTAAAATATTTTTTATTTTATATTTTTCTTTTATTTTGTTTTTGTTTGCTTTAAATTTACATATATTTTTTTAATATTTACTTTTTTGGTATTATAAGATAAGTAATTTTTAATATATAATAGAAACAGTACTATTTTTTATTTATTTTTTTTTTTTAAATATTAAGGTGAGTACTTGTGATCCAGGATTTTATTGATAGTACATTCAGCTAATGGTTGCATTACAACTACAGGAGGCAACTATAAAAGAGTGTACAACTAGCCACTTGTACTACTTTAGTCATTGTCTAATTTAAGTAGTTTGTCTGAAAGTTTTATACTAGCTGCCATACTTGAAACCTGCTTGTAAGTTCTCTATTTAACTATTCTGTTTCTGTATCTACCCACCTACCTACACCTACCAAGATGCCTCGGTCAATACCAATTCAAATATGTTATGGTCACTAAGTCTTTAAAGCAGTTCACTCACATAGGAGACCTTTGACCTTGTACTAAACTTTTCAGAATTTTCTATATCCTATTCTTATAGCTGACCTGGTATTACTATGGCCAAGACCAACATTGGCAGTCAGAATGTACCATTTAACCACTATGCCCTTGTAGAGTTCATCCCAACCCTGGTACTGACTTCACAACATATTCCTATTACTTTGGTATTCAATTCAAGTTTCACCAAGCTCTTAAACCAGATAGCTCAGAAAAGCAGGTCATAATCATACACCTTTGGTTTACATGTTTGCTGGCATGTAACCTTTTTCTCTAAAACTTGGAAATTCTGATGGCCTGGTTTGTTCCATTTGGCCTCTTCATAAAGGCCAGCTCTTTGCCTAGTTTCACAAGTTCTAGCTTCATTTCATAGATTTAGTCTTTATAGTAGCACTGTCGAAAGTTTGGGTTACCTCTCTACTCAGGTCTTCCAAGTAGGCTTCCATCTTCCTACCTGGTTTTCATAATTTATATGGCCTAAGGACTTATCTTAGGTTCATACTACCTGGTACTGGTTTGTGTTCCTTTATACAACATTGCATGAATGTCCTAAACCTTCCAGTCTTGCTGGTATAACACAGATTACAGATGTCTTATCTCAACCAATTACAGAAGACAGTTAACTATAACACAGAAAGAATTGCAAATTTTCATTATTACTAGGATTTGAACTCTAGACCTGCCACTTGGAGGTTAACAACCTATCCACTTCACTAGGTTGCTACACCTCTTATGAACATTTGCTATTCTAACATCTCAAAACCAAAAAATATTAAAATATAACAGCCATTATTTTTTCAAACTCCAACATTTCAGAAATACAGTTTGGCAATAACCAAATTTACTTATCTATCAGTATACACAATATTTGAGGATTTAATAAAGACCTGAAACAACAAATATGAGAATATTACTGTCTCTTCAACAACCTTAGCATTATCAGTATACTGAAAACCAAAATTACAACCAACAACCTAATTACTAAACTACAAAAATCCAAATACTATATATACTTATAATCATGCACTAAAGGGCCTAAAGCAGGCACAGCTGTCATGATTCACAAGTTTATAAAAACTCATATTTACAAAATACTTTTTTTTCCAGAATATGCTATTGCAGTAAACATTTTTTTTAAACATAATTTCAAATTCAGAATTATTTTAGTTTACTTATTATGTAATAATACCCAATTAAGACTTTCAGTACAAAACATTGTAATACAATAGCTCTAACAAGCCTATATATTAAATATTCAACCTATCATCCTAAAAGACTTCAATGCTTCTGATAACATCTCTTACTTCTCATCAATTAAATATAATTTGTTTTATTTTTTTTAATACAACAATATGTATAACCTAGCTACATATGCCAATAACTCAATATCTATTTGGTAAAACAACAGATATGAAAGTAGCATAGATTAGATCTGGGCTAATCAACTACTTTTTCAATATCTTAATTCTTTTATTACAGATGATTCTGATACTAGTACTCAAAATGATTATAAAATTTTAAACTCTTGTTGGCTCTTTTATTATATATATATAGGCAAATACAAACATTCTACCAAACCCTACAGAATGACATTCTTATACAAAAACATAAATAAAGATAAATGGCAACAATTTGAGATCAAGTAACCTCAAATCTTAATAATAACAAAACTTCACTTAGCTTATGAATTTCAGAATTACTGGAATCCTTCTGACACAAAATCCAAAACAGTATTATTTTTACTGCTATATAACATATCTCAAATAAAAAATTTATAGTCAAAAACTTTCAAAATATCTTTTTTACAAAAGCATTATCTTTATATTAACATTTCAAGAAATTAGGCAATATTATTAAACAAGTCAGTAGTATATCAACCTAGTGAAGTGGTCAAGTTCTCAACCTCCAAGTGGCAGGTTCAAAGTTCAAATTTTAGTGTTAAAGAAAAATTTAAAAATCCTCTTTGTGTTATGGTTAACTGTTCCTCGCAATTAGTTGGGATAAGATACCTGTTATCTGTATTGCATCTGCATAACTGGCAGTTCAAATGGCATCTGTGTAATAGTCACATGACATTGTTCTTTGGAACAAAGTCCATAATTACACAAAGGAATGCAAACTGGTACTAGGCAATGCAAATCTACAATAAGTTCTTATTGCCATGTAAATTATAGGAACCAAATGAAGAAAGATAGAAGCCTACTTGAAAGTTCTGAGTAGAGAGATAATCTGAACTTTTACAGTGCTACTATAAAGACTGGACTTATAAAATAGAACTTGTAAAACTAGGCAAATGTGCCAGTCTTTGAGAAGAAACTGGATGAACTAACCAGACTACTGAAATTTTTAGATTTTAAAAAAAAAGAGTATATGTTAGCAAATATGTAAACCAGAGGTGTATAGTTACAACCTACCTTTTCAGACTATCTGAAATGGTAGCTTGGTAAAACTTGAATTAAATATCAAAGTAGTAAACATATATTGTGAAGTCAGTATCAAGGTTGGAGTGAACTTTACAAAGGCATAGTAGTTTAATAATATGCTCTAATTGCTAGTGTTGGACTTAGTTATAGCAATACTGAGTTAGCTGTAAAAATGAAATACAGAAGATTTTGAAAGGTTTAGTATAAGATTAAAAGTTCCAAAGAACTGCTTTAAAGACTTAGTAGCCATAGCATATTTTTACTAACATTGGTCAGAGTCATTAATAGGCAGAGGAAGATAGGTGAATATGAAAACTAAAGTATTTAAATAAAGAACCTACAAGCAGGTTTCAGATATGGCAGCTAGTATAGAACCTTTGGGCAGACTACTTAATTTAGACAATGACTAAAGTTGTACAAGTAGCTAGTTGTCATTCTTTCTATAATTGCTTCTTGTGATTGTAATGCAACTATTAGCCAAATATACTATCAATAAAATTCCAAATAACAAAGTACTTATCTTAATATTTAAAAAAAAATATTATTAAACAAGTCAAATACTTATTAAAAAACTCTATCTCTATATCACATTAACATAATTACCTTATTAATCAAATAAATACATTTAATTATCTTAATGTTTTACCTTTACTAACTAATTACAACTTATTGCCAAACTGGTTAGCACTTGCTAAAACTGAATAAAAATCTATTTATTATGCTTGCAATATAGAAAATATCAAAGAAATAAGACAACAGATTAATAATAATATTATCAAAAAATGCTCCAAACTTCAAACAAATCCAAAATCAATAATTAACAGCATACTTAACTGTTTCAAGAACACAGTCAAATTTGACAACATTAGAACAAATAATGATGTAATTACTGATATTCAAAACATCAAACAGCATATTCAACAACACTTTGACCAATGGACATTCTTTAGACATACTAACTAACAAATTTTTTAATCTAACTGGAAAGAAGAATATAATTGCAAAATACATATTAACTCTGATTGGTATAATGATATTTTTAAAGAATTTACTATCACTAAAATGACTAAAACATTATTTTACTTTCTAAACAACAAGGCCTATGGCCTTTTTGGCATGAGTTATGAAATACTAAAACATGTAGGCATACTTATCATTCAAGCAATTACAGCCTTACTAAATAGATGTATTATCTCAAACCAAATTTCTAAGCAATAGAAAGAGGATAGAATTTTCCTAATTTCTAAAAAACCTATATTTAACTGCAACTTAATTAACATCAGACCTATTAGCTTTCTTGAACATGCCAAAAAAATATATACAAAACTTCTTACAAATTGTTTAAACCAAATACTTTCCAAACATGAGATCCTATCACATTATAATTATATTGCTTTGCTAGGTAATAATATGGCTATACCTATTCATATCTTAAATAATATAATCAAAGATGCATTTTGTAACTCTAAACAACTTTGGCTTATATTCCAAGATATAAGCAAAGCATATAATTTAGTTAATTTGAATTTGTTTAAAAAAACACTTATTCATATTAATATATCTTCTAAGCTAGTTAATATATTTACTAATTTATTAACAGATTGCTAAAATAGAGTAATTACCAACTTTGCCTAACCAACTCATATATAGTTAAAAATAGAATAAATTAGGAAAAAACAATAACTTTCCTATTCTGGCATATTTATTATAATCTACTTATCTACAGAATTGTATCACAATATAAAAATTACTCATTATCTACAATTTGGAAACTCTACTTTTAACTATTTAGATCTTAAAGTCTTTATACATTTACATTAGTATTAGCTTATATGAATGATACACTCTAGATAGCAAAAACAAAACAAAATTTAAAACAAATTATTCAAACTGCTTCATCTTTTTACCTAATAGCCAACATTCAGATCAATGCTATCAAATCTGTTTTTATTTCTTATTCATCTATATCTAATATTTAATTTTTTAACTCTATTTTAGAATCTATATCTGCTAGCCAACTATTTACGTTTTTAGGTTGTTTTTATATTTAATAACAAAAAAACTCAATAAATCAAAATTATTTAAGAAGAAACACTTCAACTTACAAATATTGCTAGTACAAAGAAAATTATAGATAAACAAATTATCTATATAATCAATATGATTATTATATCTATACTTGAATATAAATTTCACAACATTATCATGCCTCACTCTATATGCAACAACATTCTTGCTAAATACTTAACAATAGCCAAATGCAAATCCTATCTAGCATGTTCAATCTTCAATAGTACAATGCTTAATCTATACTTTTATAATGTTTACAACATATAAAACATTTAACTTTAACATCATATTACTAACTTTTTACTATGACTTAACAATCCTAATATACTAGAAACTTCAACATAGATCAGACTACAATAGCTTCAAAACAACCTATAGTCAACTATTAATATATTTTAATACCCAATCCCATCATCAATTGCCCAAATAAATATATTTTAAACTTCAAAATTATTTAATTACTAATACATTTAAACATATTAATAAAAGCTAATCTTAATATTTTATAACTAAACACTATATTATACAATTTCCAATTGCTAGAATCAATTTTATTCCAACATCTTTAATATATTAGCTTCAAAAAACAAATCAGAAATCTTAATATCCTATACCTTGAACAGCTTTATATAGTTAACAATACTATTTTACTAAAATGAAAACATTTCTTACTATAATTGTTATACTTATCTAAAGGTTGAAAACAATTATAATTTACTTATTTGAAAGACACTATAATGGCTCACAATAGTTTCAGAATCCTTCTTCTATACTACCAACAACCAGAATATAACTATTTGCATACAGCTTATAACATATTTCTAAAAAATCTAAACTCTGGTTACTTATATATACTGACAACAAGATTATTATTAGCAAAATTCACAAATATTTCAAAAATACTAATCAAATATTTATTACATATTGGCAAACAAATATTAATATAAATTATTCTGATTACTATTCTTTTTTACCAACCCAATGCTCATCTTGCTTAGACAGTTATTTAAACTTTAACAGAATTTAGAATTTATGTACAATTAATGTATCTGCAATTATCTCTTCTTAATTTCTAGAAAAAGTCAATTCTAACTCATTAAACTTTAATGCCAACTATATTGATCTTATTCATTCAACAACTATTAAACATCTATTATCAATTCCTCTAGTATCAACAATTTCAATTACTAGCTCTTATGTTTTTGAAATATTCAAAACTAGTAAAACAGCAAACATATTTGAACAATACTCAATTCTCAATAGCTCTTAACAACAACTTAATTTTATACTAATGGCTTAGTAATTAATATCAGAACTGGCCAATGTATAATGAATATTGGCTGGATTCAGATCAATAACAATAACCAAATTATTTACAAATTTTTTGCCAAAATTAACTTCTGGCCATCATTCTACAAAGTAGAATTAAATGCCATTCTCTTAGCTATCTCTACTATATTCTAAAATGCAATAGTCAACACTTTACAGATTCTTAATCTATCATTACTAAATATACTAACATTTATACTATATTTTTTAATTTTAATAAACTTTTTAAATTCAATACATGGCCTATATAGAATACCTTATCAAATATTATTAAATCTTACAATCTTTAAATTAACTTCTATAAAGTGCAAGCTCATATTGACAATAATTTGAACAACCTTGCTGACTCTTTTACTAAGCAACATAATCTTTCTTCTGATTTATACTTTAACTATACTAATATTTATTTTTTATTATTATTTTTTTTTTGTTATGCCAAAATAGAAACTTTATCAAGTAATAAAAGTAATTACATTAAAGATTTCTAAACTACATTTGTGTTACTTATTTAAGACACCCAATGTGACATTACACCTTCATTTCTATATAACACTATTATTAATTATTTCAAATTAATTTTAAGCATAAAAAGGTTGAAGGAAACTTAAGGTGATAGTCTTGGCATTTAGTAAATACAGTTAGTAAGTATATAGCCTAGAATTAAACAGTTTTTAATAGATATAGTTGGATTTATAGTAAGTGTATTGGTAGTATTAGAATTAGATTAAAAAAGTAAAGTTAAAAAATATATTTTTGAATATTTAGACTTTTTAGTTATATTGCAAGCTTTTTCCTATTGTTGTTGAAGAATGTTACATGGTAGCTATATATGTTGATGAAACCAATTTAGAGTAGCATTTAATATGGTTATAAAGAAGAAAGATGTTGTTTCATGAAGTAATATTTTAGCATTGTTGTAGTAAAATATAAAGAAGAGGCCTTCAATAAGATTAAGAAAAATGAGAGTGTAGTGAAGTGTTTGTTTGTTGTGACAAGATAATATAGATTTTATCTAAAAGTTTAGAAAAGATATTTAATTGCTGAGTAGTATTTGAAATTAAAGTTTAAAGGATTTGTTGAAGATTATATTTTTGTTTAGGACATGTAAAGAGATGTGATATATCTTTAAGAGTTTGGCAATAGATACAATTTGAAGTAGTATATAAGAGTGGATATCATAAGTTAAAATTTTGCATAGTAGGTAGGTTGTTATTAATAATTTTAAGACAAAAAGTATAGAATTTTTGATAATTATTTAAAGAATTAATAATGTCAACATTTGTTAACCATTTAATATAAAATGGGTTTTGGAAGGATTTAAGTTGTGACTAAGAGAGAAGTGATTATATAGTAATTGTATTTTGTAGAAATAGTCAGGTTTTAGTAGATATTATGTAATCATGCCATATAAAATGATCAGAAAGTAATGTTATAAAGTTAGATTTAATTAAGTGTTTAGAAGTATCTTGTTTAGCTGAGAGATCAGCTTGATTATGAAAGAAATTATTAGAATGAGATTTAACTTTGTAAAAGGAGATTTTGAGATATTTAGTTGAATAAAATGATGAATAATAAATAAAATATTCTGGTTTTTAATATATAAAAATTTTTGTAAAGAAGGAAATAATTAAATGTTTTTTAGAGCTGATAGATTGTCAAGATGTATATTACTTTGTGAGTTTATTGGAAAGATGAGTAGAAGATAGACAATTGCTTCAAGTTCTGCTTGAGTAGAGTCAGGATATGAAGATATTGCACAGTTAAATTTGATTTGGGTATTATGTTCAGAAATCCATCCAATACCAAATTTTAGATGTAGTGTTTGTGCATTAATAATTGAAACATCTGTATAGAAATAAGTATTATTTGAGAGGTTTTACTTAATAGGAATAGATTAGTAAGTTGGTTTTGGTAATGAGAGAAAGATGTGTTTTTTTGGATTATTTGAATTTCTGTATCAGGAATGTAAATAGTTAGTAATTAAGGTATTATTAGGGTTAAAATTACATATTGTTGGATATTAATAAGTGCATAAATTTCTTGATTGTCAATATAGAGTAAATAGTTGTTATTCTTTTTTAATGATTTAATATAAAAAATATTAATAGAAGTTTGAAATATTGGTGTAAGTAAGTTAATAGAAATTAGAGATATTAAACCAAAAGAGATGTTATAAAAAGAGAAAAAGTTAAGTGAGTTTTTTGTAAAGAGAATTTGTGAGTTATTAAAAACAGTTGACTATTTATTTAATAGTAATAGGAAAACTCTTTCTGATGATCACTCACACCAACTTTTTTACAAAAGTCTGACCTATGAAAACTATATAGTTATTATATTTAAATATAACAAAACTCTACTTTGGATAACTAGGGAGG
>CAJVQA010008651.1:0-12776 GCA_910591915.1 Cetraspora pellucida
CTAATAAAGTTTGTAAAGTATATTTTCAATAAAATATTTTATAAGTAAACTGTACCCTATATTATTAATAATTTATTGTATTATTTAAAAAATACTAAATTTAATTTAAAAATCTAAACAAATTTGTCTGAAAAACAGTTTAAGAAATAATATTTAATTTAATTCAAAAGATATATATAATAAAATATTATAAATAACAATCAACTCTTTCTACTAATCACCAAAACACAAAACCTGCAGAAACAAAAATCAAGACTAACAGGAAAACCACTGTTAAAACTGTGCTCAAAGACTTAACAAAAAAGAAAAAGCTACAAAAATAAAACTAACAAGTAAAGCAGCAGAAGAAAACAAGCCAAGAAGCAAGTGAAGAAAAGACAAACTTTTCAAACAAATCTCAAAAAACAAAATTTTGGAGAAATAGCTTAGATCTGGAATCGCAAATCTGTTTGAAACACGTGAGTACATGAAAAGACAAACAAACAGACACATACAAATATAGACAAAGTAAACACATAAGTATCATAGAATGCACGTGATTGTAAACAAAGCAGCATGGAACACAGCCACAGATGATACAAGTAAAAACAGAAGAGTCAATGACACTAAAATTAGTAAGTAAAAGAGCAGAGGCAATACTAAAACTTATAGGCAGCAAAGAATTAGAGCAAGAACTGGCAAATAGAGACAACTATTTTAATGTAAAAGATATAATAGCAGCAGCACTATAGAAAACAGATTTAATGGAAATGGTAATGATAAGAAAAATATATAAAGCTATAATTAAAGTAGATATAAGAGACCCAACAAGTGTAAAAAAATAAGCAGAAGAGATAAACTGCACAAGCCAACACCTATTAGCAGTGCAAAGTATAAAAAGCAAAAAAGCCCAAACAGTATCAAAAGAAGGAAACAATATACCAGAATTGTATATGGAGAAAATGAGACAAAAGACAGAAGTGGTAGATATAATAATGAATGAAAAAGAGATATATCAAAATACAAGTTTAGAAGAGAAAGAGAGACAAAAAAGAAGGAAAAGCAAAGAAGTTACAAATACAGAAACAACAAGCATAATGATTAAAGAGACAAAAATAGATAACTATATAAAAGAAGGAATAAAGATACTAAAGACAGACATAATGCAAAAAAACTATAAAGACATTATCATGGCAATTAGAAACCAAGAAGAAACTGAGATAAATGTAAAAAATGGAATCCATGAAAGTGAACAATGGAAAAACAAAGATAAGACTATAGAAGAACTACTAGAATGAAGCATCTGGTCACTCTCAAACAGAGAATGCAGTAACGAAAGAATGTATGCAGCAAAAATACCAGTATACAATGTACCAGGTAGCTCACAAGAAGAAAAAACAAAATTCATTAACAGATTGCTAGTATCCAACAAACATGATAAAGAGGTCAAAGAAATATTTAAGAGAGGTAATGCATGGATTATTGTTATATTCAACTGTAAATATAGCAGAGAAGAAGCAATTAGCAAAATTCAAAGAAAACATGATGATTGGTTTATAATGATTCCAAACATAGATGAGTTAGAAGAAGAGAAGACCAAAAAAGATGAGAAGTTAAAGCAGAAAAAGGAGCTAATAGAAGAAAAGAAGAATAAAGAAGAAACCAAAAGAGCAGAAGACAATTCACACAATCAAGAAAAAAAAAACATAAACAAAGAAAATAAAGAAAATACAGTAGCAGTAACAGTATAGGACCTGCCAAAAAAGATAACAGCATATAAAATTAAGTACTTAGTAAGAAAAATAGGTAAAGTAACAGAATGCAGAATCTGAAGAAGTGCATACAAAACAACAGCAGTAATAAAAGTAAAAAGAGAAGAAGAACAAGCACTTCCATAGGTAATTCTCTTAAGAAATAGAAAGTTAGCAAGAATAACAATAGATGAAGAAGAAGAGAAAAAGAAAGAAGAAAGAAATCAATTTACAGCAAGACTAATAGGAATACCAAAAGAAATCCCTGAACTAATTCTACTATGAGAGCTCAAAACCAGAAAGGCAATGGCAGTATACATTCCACCAAACAGATGGGAAAGACCAAGAAATTATGCAGTAGTGTCATTTAAAAGTCTGAAAGATATGAATATAACTACTAGAAAAAAGATTTGGTACAATGGAGTCTCGATGCTTTGAGAAATTAAACTAAAAAGATTAGATGATCAACCTTATAAAGGCAGCAACAAGATGCAAAAGATACAAAAAAAAAAGAAATGAAAGACCTTGACTCAGAAGAAGAGTATACAAACTCAGAAGAGTACATGAAAAGGAATAAATATAGCACAAGACTGAATAATAGAAGAAATAAACAAAAAAATGGAAACCACCAGAAAAAAAGAAATTGAAAAGAAAATTCAGCAAGTATAGACCAAGAAAAGAAGTGGGAAGTATAAGAAAGGCACAAGAGCAGGCATCAAATATGAAAAACATATTAGGTCAAATACTAAAAAAACTAGAAAAATTGGAGATAGCTGAAGAAAGAGCATGGAAAACCCAACCAGATCACTCCTGAAGTTGCTACAATTGAATTAACAAAAACAGATGAGGAAGTCGATAATTTTCTGTGAAAAAAAAGAGAAGGTTTTGAAGAAAGAAGAGTACTTTCTCATCTAAAAGAAAAGAAATGTAGAAAAGAAAAAGGAATAGTAGTTAACACAAAATTATTACAAAACCAATTAAAAGAGAAATGAAAAGAAAGGAAAAAAGAGATAAAAGTAGCATGCCACAATATTAACAGACTAAAAACCAAAGGTTGGAAACTGGAAAACCTGCTCAGCTGGGCAGAAGAAGAAGAAATTACAATACTGGAAATTACTGAAACAAATCTTGCAGAGAGAGAAAGAAAATTTTTACTACACAAAACAACAGAAAGATATGTTGAGTTTTGGAATAACACAGCAGAAGACAAGAAAAAAAGATCAGATGTAGGGGTGCTAATAGAAGAACAATGGGCAAAACATGTAGGCATGGTCAGAAAGATAAATAAGTACATAATAGAAATTACACTAAACTTCAAGCAAATGGAATTAATGGTAATAGGAGTCTATATATCACTAAGTGACAAAGAAGTAAGAAGAAGCATTCAACAAAAAATAGTTGAAATGATTACAAAGAAAAATAGACAAATACAAATAATAATTATAAGAGACTTTAATCATACAGTGAATAATGTTCTAGATAGGCAGAACCTACAAGCTGCAAATTATAAAAGATTACCATTATTCAGTTGGATAAAAAAACAAGACCTATATAATACATACAAAGAAATGCATCTAATGGAACAAAGATACACATGGTCAAACTCAGAAACAGCAACAAGAATTGACTATATATGGATATCAGAAGGACTGGCATCAGGTCTACAAAGAGCAGAAATTGAGGACATAGAAGAAATCACTAAAAGTAATCACAAGTTAGTTATAGCAAAAATATGAATAAGACACATGACTGCAAAAAATAGCAAGGCAGAAGTCAAAAAAAAGGACCAATCAAGAACAATATACCTCTATAATAAAGCAAAAGAGGAAGAGTAGGAGAGTTATGCACAAGAGATACAAAAGTGATTAGAGATAAAAGAAACTTTAAGAAACATACAAAAAGAAGAACAAGAAGAGAAAGAAAAAATACAAAAAATTAATGAAATATGAGATATAATAGAAGAGGCAATTATAACAGCAGCAAATAAACATATATCAAAAAAGAAGGTTTACAACATGATAATAAACAGAAGACAGAGCCAAAAAGATCAACAGCAAGAAAAAATCATTGTAGAGCTTCAAAAACTAGCCAAGTATGCAAAAACAAAAAGAGAACAAAAAGTAACAAAAGCAAATAAAAGCAAAGTGAATAGAAACCTCAAGATGCTTAGTAAGAAAATTGGTGCAAAACTATCAAAAATTCAAAAACAATGGTCTGATGCTTGGATAGAGGATATAAAAGGTTGGCAGAAAATCTTGCAAGAGAAAAGGAAAAAAGAATAAGAACAGAAACAAATGAAACAAATAGAAGATAATATAGACAAAAGATATGAAATGATCAAAACTAACCAAGAGAAGACGATAGTTAGCCTTTTAAACAAGTCATACAAGAAAGTAACCCTTGACAGAATAATTGAACAAACTGAAAAAGAAACTAGACTAGTAACAGAAGCAGAGCTGGTTAAAGAAGCAACAGTAGAACACTACAAGAAGCAGTTCAGAAAAAGAAATACAAAATTGGAAAAGATGTCAGAAAGCTAAAAAGAAATTTATAAACTACAAGACTATATTAAAAAAGAATGGTATAAGGAAATCAAAAAGAAAATTGAAAAAAGAGAAATGAGATGAGATAATTAAAGAACTCAAGACAGGAACAGCTTCAGGAATATTAAAAATAAGTTATATTTTAATCAAATGAGCAAGAAGAAAAACTCAAGAGGTTTTTAGGGCCTATGCAAATTTGTGCTTAAAAATAAGAAAGATACCAATAAAATGGAAAATAGCACAAGTATATCCAATACCAAAAGACATAGAATGGGGATACAGTTTAAATAATATTCATCCAATAGCCTTAATTGAAACATTCAAAAAGGTTGTAACAAAGTCAATAATGAAAAGACTTAGCAAAATATTCTTGAAGAGAGAGATACTTAAAGGACCAAACTATGCAGACCTACCAGGAAACTCAATAGAACAACCTGTATATGTCCTAAACATGATAATAGAAGAAGCAAAAGAAAAGAATAAAGAGGTATGGATTCTCTTACAAGATATGCAAAAGGCATTTGACTCAGTCTTACTTAAAAGTCTAAAACTAGTTCTACAAAGAGTCAAAATACCCAAAATGATGATTAAATATATATTAAACCTCTTTTATAAAAGACAACTTAAAATAATTATAGCACATGGCCTGACAGAAGAAATAACAGCAGGAGATAGAATAGATCAAGGTGAAGTAATATTACCACTAATATGGTGCCTTTTCTATGACCTATTATTAGAAAAGATACAGAAAAATAAAGGTTAGACTATATAGTAGAACAAGAGTTTAAAGAAGGAATACACTGTAACAATATTATAAGCCATCACCAAGTAGCAATTGCATATGCAGATGACTCAACATGGATTGCAAAAAGCAAGAAACAACTTATAGAGATCCTAAAGATGGCAGAAAACTTCTTTAAAATGAATAACATTGAGATAAATAGATCAAAATCAAAACTGATAATAATGAATGAAAAAGTCAAAAAAGAAGAAAGAGAAATAAATTTTGAAGGAAGTAAGATAGTAAAAGAGCCAAGAAACAAAATAGTACGTTTACTAGAAATTTGGCTAAACAACAAAATGTGAGAAGTTTTAGTAAAGAAGAAAGCAAAAAGGATAATAAGCCAGACAATAAGAGACCTTAAATATAAAAAAATGATAATGAGCCAAATAGCATATATAAACAATATGGTAATAATACCAAAATTAAGCTACATGTTGCAGCTAACAAAGATATCAGAAAGAGGAATAAATAAAATATACCAACTAATGATATGTTTGGCAAAACAAAAAAGTGGCTTATCAAGAACATTAGAAAACTGCATAATAGAACACAAAGATTTGGGTAGCTGCAAAACCTTGTGACAAGAACTAATAATGAAACAAATAGGAGGCCTAGTAGCAAGACTAAACAGAAAAGATGAACTAGGACAATTAACAAAACTGAGAATAATGTAGGGTTATCAAAGAGCAAATTTGATAAAAGATATATAGAAAGTAGAGAAACTGCCAGAAGATAAGCCATGTTGGAAGAACAATCTAGCTTGCTTGATGATAGTCAGAGCAAGAGAGTTAGGAATAAATATAAACACAGAAACTGAACTATGGACAACAAATGGTTATAGTCTTAGAGTAATCGATCTAGTAGAACCACAGCTATGAAAAAAAAGTGGACTCAAATAAGTAAAGCAGGACTCATATATCTTAACCAACTACTTGATACAAGAAAAGAAAGACTAATAACATGGCAGCAATTCAAGACCTACCAAAATCAGTCAAGCAAAGGCAAAAAGGCAGAGTGATTCAAAATGATAGAGACAAAAGTGCTTAATAGAGTTGAAAGCAGAGAAGTTAAAGAACAATTTAAAACAGGCAGATGCAATACACAGGCAATGAAGATCAAGTGAGAAACCCTGTCAAAAGATAGAAGAAAAAGAGAATGGATTATACATAGTGCAACAGAGAATAGGCAAATAGGAAAAATAGTTAAAAAGAAGAAGAAGAAGCTACTAATAGAACATTGGCAAATGCATAATATAAAAAGTGGCTTAATAACAAAAATTGACAAATACAAGGGGTGTTCAAGAGACAGAAGACAAAAGAAAATAGCTGTCAATATTGGATAAGAATCAACAATAATATAAATACAGTCCCAGATGCACTAATAGGGAAGAACAATAATATAATCAAGACAGCTACTAACCAACTAATAGAATGTACAAAAACAGAGGAACTGATGAAAAATGAACAGAAACTAATAGGACTAAAGATATTAGAAGGCCTAGCAATAGAACTAATTAAGAAACAAAAAATAAGTGAGAACATTAGTCAATAGCTAGTAGAGGTTTTAAGAAGAAACATATTAAGAGACAAAAACAAATATACAATATATACAGATGGTGCAGCAAATAAAAGAAATGAAAAAGAAGCAACAGACAATAACATAGGTATAGGTTAGGTACAAATAGCTGAAGCACAAAATTAGTTAGAAGAAGAGGTAGCATTAGGAGTAAAAGGATGGCCTATGCCTATTACAGCTGAAATGCTAGCAATATGGGCAGCAATCTTAACAATACCAAAAAGGAAAAATTAGTAATATTTACAGATAGCAATGCAGCTATTAGAAACATTAGTAAAGAATTAGTGTATATAGATAGAAATGAAGTTCTTAAAAAGAAAAATGCATTATGGGTATTGAAGATAATAGATATAGTGAAGACAAAGAATATACAGATAGAGTAGGTTAAAGTTAAAAGTCATAGTAAAAATAGATGAAATGATAAAGCTAATAGCCTTGCGAAGAAGGGAACACTAAGCAGAAAAATAATTTTTCCAGAAGAAGTCAGCCATGATGAGATAGAGTACTGCCTAGAGTGGGAAAACAAACAAATAGACATACCTGCAAGATTTCTATGTAAAATAGTAACAAACACCAGACTGAGAGTAGAGTAGAAAGAAACAATAGCAATTAAGAATATTGAGTCAGAAGAAGAAGTAACGATATATGATTGGATATACTTTTGAAGAAGGCTAGGTTTATCTAAAGGAGTATACTGCTTAATAAGAAGAAGCAGTGCAAGAAGAAATGCTTTTATGAAATATATTTTGGACAAACTTTCAACATTGAAAGAACTCAATAGAAGAAGGCCAGATATATATATAACAGCCGAATGCCAAGTTTGCCAAAGCAAAGTTAAAGAAACACAAGAATACTTGGCATCATGTAAGGGACAAGCAAATTTATGAAAAAGAATACAGAAAGTATCTATCATGGCAGCATGAAACAGTTTAAAAGAAGAAGAAAAAATACGAGTCCCACCTCAAGTATTATATACAGCACTTTTTGGACAAACAGAGCAAGAAGAAATAGAAATAAGAAAAGCACTAATCAAAGACCTAATCCCAAGAACAACACAAGACAGGTTATCTCAAATTTTGAGTATGAAAACAAGACAACATTTTGCAAACATATTGGCAGAAACAACATGGAATACATTCTATGAACAAGTTTGGAGAATTCGTTGTAAAAGAGTCAACACATAAGAAAAAGAAAAAGGAATAACAAGTAAAAAGAAAAAAAGAAGACTAAAGGGAAAGAAAAAGTCAAATATAAGAAAAAAAGAAAGGCTAATCAGCAAGCAGTAGAAGAAAAAAAAAAGAAAACAAAAAAAAAGAAGAGCAAATAAAGAAAGAAGTTAGGAAAACAATCAGCAAGCTTGTTATGAAAGGGTGAAGACTCTTTCATTATAGACTTTAAGTAGTTAGACAAGCAGCTTACTTCTGCTAGAAGTAATGTGGCAGGTTGCACTTAGGCACTATTAGGGTAGCCAGGTAATGCTAGGCTTAGTTGTTAGGTAAATTTATGTAATTACAGTAGTAGTTTTAAAAATCTTAATAAAGCACTAGTGTAACTGTTTATAAAAAAAAAAAAAAAAAATAGTTTATTAAATTTATTATTAATTAATATTATTATATTAATAAAAACAATATATAATATTTTTTTATCTAATATTTTTTCTTTTTTTTAATTAACACTCTTTAATAAAATTAAATATTTTTTATTAAATAACTTATAATAATTAATATTTTTTTATTTATTTATATAATATCAAGTAAGAAAAATAATAATATATAAATATATTAATTAAATATAATGTATAACTAAAAATCTATTTCTAAACTATACTATTGTTATTATGTATATTTAATTACATCTAATATAATATTATTAATCTATTTTAAATAAATAAAAAATTAATTTAATATATATATTATAAAATAGAAATTTTATAATTATTAAATATATCAATATGTTGTATATAATTTTCAATTTTAAATAATTATTTTGGTAATATGAAAGATATCCAATATTCTTTGTTCATAAGTATATAAATTTTTATAAGTTTTTGCAACAAGAATTTGTAATTCATCAATGCTATTTAATAATTGATAAATATTTAAAAAAGATTTTAATTTAAAAAATACTTTAATTAAATTATCTATAAAATTAATAATTTTAATTATCTGAAGTAAAGCAAAGGACTTATATTTCTAAACAATTTTAATGCATAATTATGCAATGTCTATTCAAAAAAGCCAATAAAATTTATTACATATGATAATTATATGCAAAATGCAAATCATAAGTGATGTATAATATTTTGAAATACAGTACTATAAATCTTAAACTAAAAATTGTTCCAAAATCTAAATCCTAATAGTTTCTTATATTTCAGAATTTTAATAGGTTTTATTTACTAGTTTAATAAATTTTTAAATTAATAAAATAAATTATTTTTATTAATTGCTTGATTAATTAATGCTTAAAAATTTGCTTTTATATTAACAGAAATTTTATAATAAGAGATGTTAGATGATTGTATATTCTAATACAAACTAATGCAATAAATAGACAAGTTTTAAGATCTTTAGAAGTAAATTTATAAAATTTTACTGAATATATTTTTTAAATAATTTCATTATGATCTATATCTTAATTAGATAAATTATGAATATAATCTAAAAATAATAATATAAATTAAAGTAATCAATTTTTTAAAAAATTATAAAGTTAATTATTATATATTTATAACATTTTTTTTCTTTTAGATAAATGATGCAATAGAGTTTTATAATATAAAAGCTGTTCTTGTATCTAATAAAATTAATAAATTAAATTAATTATTAAATAATTATTTTAATATTATAATAATAATATTACCTTAACTTTTCTAAAAAACAAATTTTAAAAAAGAACAATATCAATACTTCCATAATCTATCTTTGTATAATAATGTTATTGGTTACCAATATTATATTTAGAACAACTAATAAACTATTAAAAAACATTTGAAAATAATTATAATTTGTATAATTTTATTATTATCTTTAAACTTGTAAGTATTATTTTTAGTAACTAAGTATTTTCTAAATTTATAAATTAATATTAGATTTAAAATTTATTTAATTAATAAACTTTATAACTGAAGATATGGTAACTTAGTAAAGTAAATAAGTTGTCAATCTTTCAAGTGGTAGATAGTGAGTTCAAAACCTACTAACAGTAAAAATTTAAATAATCATCTATATAATATATAGACAGTATTATAGTAATAGCATTCTGTTAATTAGTTGAGATAAGATATCTGTAATATGGTTACACTAGTATGACTGGCAGGTCATAGGGCATTTGCACAATATTGGAATTACACAAAGAAATGCAAACTAGCATTGGGAATGAAAACTTAAAATAAGTTCTTGTGATTATATAAATCTGTAAACTGGAAAGCTGAAGCCTATTTGGGAAGACCCAAATAGAGAGGTAACACAAATCTTTAATAGTACTACTGTAAAGACTAGACCTATAAAACAGATACCAATGTAGAAGAAATCAGGCAAACAAGAATCTCAGATAAGAGATACCATCAACCAGGCTGCTAAAAGTTTCAAACTGGCAAAAAAAAACCTTGAAGGGCAGATTCTGAAATATCAGAAATAGGTTATAGTCTTTTCAGACTATTTGGATTGGAAATCTGAGGTCAAAAGCAGGAGTATATTATAAGTACTAGTTATATACTATGAAGTTAGTACTAGGGTCTGAGTGAACTTTGTAAAGACAAGCCCTGTTAAAAGAGACTAAATATGAATAGTTAATTAGCAGGAGGGCTCACTAAAGCCTTACAGTCAGGTGACATACTCTGAAATATGTAACAACTTAACAGACATACAAACAGAGAGGTCAAAGTTAAGTTAGACAGCATTTTAGTATATAGAAACTGTGTGCTATTTGTCAGTATAAGTATAAAGATCATAGTATTTAAATAGTATTAAACTTAGAACATGTGAACAATGAGTTATTAATTTATCATAAGATCATTGTCACACAATTGTCAGTCATGATTCTGTCTCAGCTAAGAAAATCTCATCAAAGTTGAGATACTTATGCTTATAATGATTATAATATATATATTGCATATATTGATTATAATCAGTATAATTTATATATACAATATAAGCACTATCATCATTATAAATATGATAATAAATATTAGTACTCTAATAATAGATAAAATTTTGCTTATAAATAACCTGTAATTTTATTCTAGTAATAAGGCAAATTTTGACATAAAAGATTAATAATCACTATACTTTGTATACATCAAACAAAGGTTTTTCTGTAAGTGACTATAAAGAACCATCATCATAATAAAATACTTACTTATAATATTAATAAATTCTACTCTGCTAGTACAGTATATCTTGACATAATAAGAAATACTAAAATTCTTAAGATATTAGAGAAGTAGCCTCAATGTAGTGTAGGCTAATTTAGAATAACCTAACCCAAATTGAAAGCACTTGCCATATCCACATAGCTCTTTTGACTAAAAGCCAACTGATTATTATACAAAGCTAACTTTTAATTAGTGATAGACTCACTAAATTAGAGCATCTCAATAGGTAAACTTCTAGTAGATTGCAGATATGCAAATAGTGTAGAACTTGCTACATAGACAGATTACTTAAAATAGACAACTAAAAGTTGTATATATATCTAGTTATAGACTTATCTTGTACAAGTTATGTAACTATAATTAAAATATAATAAAGGCAATAGTCATCAATAACCATAACTTTAGTGAAAAAAAAAATTTATAACTTATATATATATATTAATTTCTCTAATATTAATATTTTGATTTCAGTAATCTTTTTTCATAATAAAGATTTAATATCAACTTTATTATGTTCAATATTTATAAGCAAAGAATTAATAAAATAATATATTTTAATTCTTATACAGTCTCACTCTTCTTTATGTACTTGAATATTTCCAATATAAAAGTGAATTTTTAATTAAATAAACATTACTACCACCTATTGAATATTGTATCTAATAAAATTAATAAATATTATTATTTATATAATCATTATTATTATTATAATTATATCCTATAACATTATAAAAAATTGTTACATTTTTCTATGCATGGGTCAGATCTGTTCAATCTTCAACATGAAATACAGTTGCAATACCTTCTGGTAAAGTTGATAAATATTTCACTAATATACTAGAATGGATTATATTTTTATTTGAAAACAGGATATAAAACATGAAATTTCAAAAAATTCATTATTCTTATTAAATAATTTATCTAATTGTTCAGTATTGATATTAGATAATTTCTAATAATAATAAATTTAAATTTATTTAACTACATATATCAATATTGTAATTATATTGATATTACTATAAACTGCCATATACAAGAACCAGGTTTGTTTCAGTTTGCAAATTTTGAAAATCTATTAACAGACTTGAGAGTTTCTTGTATAGTACAAACCTAATAACTGGAAATTGGTAATAATTGAACTATAGTACATAAGAGATATGACAGTTTTATAGTAATTAAACCCAGTTTTTTTTTATGCACACTTGTTCATATTCAGGGTTTACAAGATCATCTTGAAATTCTTTGATATCAGATATCAACATATTTGAATTCATTTTTGATTGTAATTACTTAATAAAAAAAATCGCAATCAAAAGAGGAATTTTTATTAAAGAGAATATTGGTTGCAATTAAAAAAGGAAATTATTGCTAAAAGAGAATATTGGTTATAATCAAAAGAAAAATTTTTACTAAAAAGGGAATTTACTACTAAATACAATCAATAAATCAATAAATAATGCATAATGTATGATGCATAAACTATGCAATCATGCATCTGTCTGAATACAATAAAATCTTATTATTTTTTTTGAAAGTTCGTTACTATATACTCAAATACTTTCGACTAGAGTTGGTCACCAAAACCTTTTGACCAAATCCGAAAGTTTCAGGCTTCGGATTATAGTTTCCGAACCTCATCTGAAACCCTGAAACCTCATCCGAAACCCGAAACCTTACCCGAAATCCCGAAAACCTATTGGTATAATAAATTTCTATAAAATCAATAACAATAAATTAGAGGTATAATCTAAACTATTTTTTATATATAC
>CAJVQA010008652.1:0-12776 GCA_910591915.1 Cetraspora pellucida
ACTACAGGTTAACAATAATAAGGTCTGTTTTTTGCAAATAGACTTTAGCAAGATAAAAAATACAAGTTTGGTTTATTTTATACTAAGATCTAGTACTTTTGTTTAACTTAATATAATGTTTAATTTAGATTTACAGATTATAGTTAGAGTTATAAAGAATATTTGTATTAGCTTTGTAAGTATATAAATGTTCAAGTTCATAAAATTATAGTTCTTCTATAATATTTTCTAAATTATGCATCCTGTTTCTGAATTCAACATGTTTGTATAATTTGCATTTGATCAAGGTTCTATGTTTATTATCTTGAATGTAGTAGTACTAGCTACTAGGGTCATTACAGTTAAAACTTTGGTAAAAATCAATATAGCAACCTTTATAAACAAGAACTTTATTTAATTCTTATAGAGTTTTTGATCTTTGAAGGTTCTTGCAATGATAGCGATAATAAGTATGATGATTGCTATAGTAGTATTGTCTTTGGGCTTCAACTTTATTAGTGTTGCATTCATATTGATAAGTCTGATTTTGGCACTTAAAAGAAGCTAAGAAACAATCAACAGCAATGTGTTTCATTAAGTTGCATTCATGACAAATATTTTCTGAACATTGTCAATAAAAATGTTCAGAGCTTTGACAGTTTTTGCAAGTTTCTTTTTAAAGGACTTGTAGTTAGCAATGAATGACAATATGGCCTTTTTGGTAATATTAGTTGCAAGTATTTTGAGAACAGTTAGCAAAAAGGTAGTTAGAAGATTTATAGTTGCCATAAACACAAGTTGAGACAGTTTGGATATGTTGTCAAGATTAGTAGATAGTTTATCTTTTATTATCTGTTTTTAAGATAAGTTGAGCAGTATATGCTTTATAAGAAGTAGGATAATTTTGTTTATAAAGATTAAGCTCTTTTTGGGTCTGTTATTGTTGATTGAGCAGATAAAGCATGATCACTTTTATAAGTTGTTGATACTAAAACTTTTTTGTTATTCTATTTGAATGAATATATAACAATTATTCTTCTAATTATAACTGGCACCAATTTTCTTAAACCAGTTATTATTAAGAAAAAAAAGTAAAAAGTGGCAGAAACAACTTCAATAATGATTAGGATAGTTATTCCTTTAATTTTTACAGAAAGGTCCTTAATAATCTCTAGAAGGCATATAAAAGTACTAGTTGCTATGATAATTAGGCTAGTAGAAATTTGTTTAATCTTAAGTTCTAATTTTTTAACAATCTGATAAGCAATTATACTAATAACAGCACTACTATCAATAATAGTTTAGTAGAGCCTGTTTCTAAGTTATATGTTGTATTTTACAAGAGTAATATAAGTAGATGATTGGACTAAGTTAGCATTTTTAGCTTCTTTATACAAATATACAAACATAGCTATATGAATAGAAAGGTTGTTGAGAAACTGTTTCTATTTCTTTGGTGTTGTAACAGAAAAAATAAAAAGAGAATCTTTATAGCCAAGGTAGTTAACATCTCTATAATAAGGTGAGAGTAAATAAAAACTAGTCTTCTTCTATTACTATTATATGAGTCTGAATATTTGCTTTTTTTTTTAGAGTTCTTTTTTCTCTAAAAGAGTTTTGATAATAAGATCTGTTATAACTTTGAAAGCGAGATCTTTGGTTGTATATATTATTTTTTCTATAATTATCTTTTTGGTTAGATTATTGTTCAGCTTGTTTGGTTCTACATTCAGCAATAAAATGTCCTGTATGTTCACAGTAGTGGCAGCAGTATGGATCTTTGGCTTGGAATTTGTTAGTATTATTGTATTTTGCAGTTTAAAGTATCCTTTCTTATATGAATTTTTATTAGCTCATGCAGATATTTTCATAGTACATATTGAATGCATAATGTATTATTTACAATTTTTTTTACTTTAAATTTGTAATGATTATATAAAATAAAACCTGATATGCATTATAGAAATATTTGCATGAGCTAATAAAAATTTATACTAGAAGTACTTTAGATTGTATAATATAATAAATGTAACTACATAGTTAGCAGGTTGAGATTGAAGTAGTTGTTGTTGTTGGACTAAGTTAATACTGAGTTTGGTGATCTGATCTGTTAGCTGTTTAATAGCTTGGTCTGTTTCTGTGATAGTATTAGTAGTCATTATATGTTCAGTTTCCTATTACTTTGCAGTATTGATAGTAGCATTTAGGTTAGCAGGTTCACTAGCTTGCACATTAATAGAAAATTTGAAACATAGTCCTTAGATAAATAGTTGTTTAATAAAATTTGTAGAGAAGGCATTACTAGGATCAACTTGTTTTTTTAATTGTCTAAATCTGTTAATATATGCATCTATTATATTTGAGCCTTGTTTGATATCAAAAAGCTGTTTTTGCCAAATAGCTTTTTGTCTTGGATGTGAAAGTAAGTTCTAAAAAGATATTTAAAGCTTTTGTTTTGGTTAGCATTATTATTAAAAGCATTTAAGGCTGAGTGAAAGCTTTATTAACAATCTAATGCAATTTCTTTAAGTATATAAGAGTGAGTTCTAATTTTTAAGCAGCATTCTATTTATTAGCAATAGTTGCTCTTTAAAAATCTTTAAATCATTGTTTTGGATCTTGGATACCATTGTCATAAAAGAAATTAGTTTTTAAAAAGGCTCTTTTACTTTTATTCAAAGCAATAATAAGATTAGTTATAGCTTGTATAGCATCTTGTAAAGCTTGTTCTGTCATATTAACAGGTGAATTAGGAAGGTTATCAAGAATAGATAAAAGTAAAAGAAAAAGTTAAGGTTAACAAAGAATAACTTAAGGTTAAACAACAACAGATTGAGGTTAAACAACAATAGGTTAAGATTAAACAACAATAGATTGAGGTTAAACAACAATAGATTGAAATGAAAAAAGAATAAATTAAGATAAAAGTGAAGAAGAAGAACTTTCTTCAAGAGACTGTTGTTGTAATGAGTTAGTAGGAGTGTATTGTAATCTGAAAGTTTCTATAAGGTCTACAGAAGCAGTAATATATTCTTCTGTTTCTAAATTGTCAGTGATTAATAAAGAAATTTGTGAAAGCTAAAGAAAAGTATAATAATTTTTAGAAAGTTCAGTAGATGTAACTAATTTATTATAAGGAACTAAACTATCTTCTAAGTTGTATAAGAAGAAAATATTGTCTAAGAAAGTAATATTATTGTCAGTAATAGATAGTAGAATAGAACTTTCTAAATTTTTAAGATATTGACTAAATTTTCTTGATTCTTCAAAACTAAAACTTAGAAGAATATTAAGATGGAGGGCAAAGAAGTTTTGGTATTTAAAGAGTAAGATAAGAAGTTGAAAAAAATTAGTATATCTTCTAACTAGAGCTAAGGCTATTGTTCTAGAATTACTAATGTCTTGTTAGTATTGACAACTAAAAATAATATTTCTAATGCAAAGGCAAAGTATAATTTGATCTGGATATAGAGTAGTGAAAGTGATAAAGTTGTTCTAAGTTTGAGAAAAATGATATTGAGCTGCAAAGATGGTTCTGTACCAAGTCCAAAATTATCCAAAAAGTAACCTTTCTACCAAAAACACCAAAAATTATAGATAAAAGTCTTTTTAATTTTTATATTATAATAATAACATAGTATAAGGAATTCCTTATAGATATACAGTATGTACAAAAGAGAAATATAGCTTTTGTTTGATATTATTAAGTACTATACTCTTCTCTGAGGCAGTTTGAGAAAGGTAATATAATACTAATAATTTTATTTTATTTTACTAAAAGAAAATAAACCTTGGCTATAAGAATTATTCTAAAGAAAAAGTACTAATACAGTTTATAGTCAAAAACTATTTATTAAAATAATAACAAAAAGAACTATTTTTAGGTTTCTGTTTCTAAAGAATCCCAAGATGTGTTTACAATATTAAAGGAAAAAAAAATATCTATTGTTTTATTAGACTTGAGAAATTTAATAGAATTTATATATCTGTAAGCTAAAAGATTAAGCAACCAAGCAACTAAGTGACTAAGCAACTAAGTAACTAAGCATTAAACAACTAAGTTACTAAGCAACTAAGTAATTAAGTAATTACTAAATAACTAGAAGGTTCTAGCAATTAATAAATAATAATTATTAAACAACTAATTACTAAATGACTAAGCAACTAAGCAACTAAATAATTAAGCAATTAAGCAATTAAGTAACTAAGCAGCTACTATAAGTGACTAAGTAACTAAATGATTATTAAGTGACTAAAAAGTTCTAGTAACTATTAACAATAATAATGATACAATAATAAAAATAACCAATACTAAATAATAATAATAAATAATAATAATAATAAATAATAATTAATAATAATAAACTAATAATAATTCATTCTATAACAATATTAATCATCTTATATTATCTTTATTTTAGTTTAAATTTTAAATTTTGTATAATATCTTAATATTATTCTATGATTTTAAGTTAATATTTTGTTGATTTTATTAATTAGTCTAATTTCTTTTATATAATATTTGAATATTTATTTTCTAGTATTTTATCTAATTATTAACCTTTTATATTAAAAATTTTAAACTAGTAAATAATAATAATTTATAAAATAATAATAAAATAATAAAATAATAATAATAATAATAATATGTTTTTTTTTTAATTACAGTAAACAACTCTTCCTAATGATCACTTAAATCAAACTAATATTAAAACAGTTTAAGAGTTATGTTTTTAAGTAAATAATATCTTTAATTCTGTTTTAATATATAAAGCAGATTGTTGTTAATAAACTAGAAATATATAAAAAAATTGGTATAGATAACTCTTCTAGTAGTTTGTATCAAGATCAAACCTTTCTGCAGATAGACTTCTTAATATATTTAGTATCCAAACCAGAAAGACATTCTGAAAACAATAAAAAAAAACTCAGATTAAAGATTATTAGAAGTTTGAAAACAGAACAAATAACTGGAAACAGGTTCTTTAGTTTAACTTTTTGTATATCATACTTTTCGACCTCTTTTATCAATTTTGTTTTTTATTCAAAAGTAAAAAATTTAGTTTTCTTTTACAAAAGATCAACATTATTTATCATTTCTTTTTTCAGACAGTTATGTATTGTAACATGATATAATAGGAACACAACAACCATGTGTATGGTCTAACATATAGTGTAATAAAGAAATAAAGAAGAATTTAAATTAGAAGATTATAGCAAATTAAAGATATATAGTAATTCCTAGAATCATATATATAGAATTTTTACTCCTTTAGCACAAGTTAAAGTATAGTTAAATTCTTAGTATACATTTAAAATGTTAGTAACCTTACTAAAATAGTTATGAATAAGATGTGCTCTCTGACACTTATTTTTTTTCTTTTTTCTTCTTGTATCTCTTTTTAGTTTAGTTTAGTTTGGTTTTTTTTTCTTTTTTTTACTTCTCTATGAAAAAATGTTATCAGTTTGATAATACTCTATTATAGGATAATGATCAAGAATAACCTTCCAGGTGGTTTTGTTACTGCCTGATGCAATAGGTCACTCCTGAACACTCAAAGAAGCAGCCAGAAGAGTTGAATCTTCAAAATTAAGTATATAATATTTGTATTAATGTTTATATTTTTTTAATAAAAATATACCAACATGACTATCTAAGTAAAAAAAAATAATAATAATATGTTTTATAATACTGTTAAGAATAAAATAGTTTTAAAATTATTAATATATATTAAGTATTTTGGATAAGATTGGTTTTGAAAATGTTTCTATAATATAAAATAGATTGTATATACAAAAGATTTAAATAAACAAAACCTAGATATAACATCTAATATAAAATTTGTATAATAATGTATAGACAAATTACTTAAATTAAATACCAAAAATGCACATATAACTAGTTGTAATCTCTTATGTAAAAAAATCCCTGAAAGTATTTATATTAATATAATTTAAATAAAAACATTGTTTTTCAAAAACAGAAATTTTAACTAAAAAAAACTCTAATAGGTTTTTTATTAACTAGGAAAACGGGAACCGTTATAAGTCCAAAGCATAAAATATGCAAAAATCTGTCGTGTTACATAATCTAAAAATTTGATTGGTTATCTTTAACGGACATTGCATGAAATGGAGTAGAAGTATAAACGTCCTCAATACGCTTTGGACAATAAAAATATATAATAAAATATAGGTTTAAAAACTTTTTGATTTAAATAATTATTTCAAAGATGTTTTTATAATACAAATTGATATTATATTGTAAAAAATTTAAATAGGCAAAACCTATAATTGGCCTGCAAATATGACATCTAGTATAGAACCTAGTAATAGGCAAATTACTTAAATAGGCACTAAAAGTATATATATAATTGGAACGTATTCAAAAATGTAAAATTACTTCTAAAGGCATCTGTATCTAATATAATCTGAATAAAACCTTCTAATTCCAATGAAAAAAAACTTTAATATATAAAAAAAAACCAATCAACACGCAAGATATTATATAATATATATATAATTATTTCTTTAAACAATTGGTTATACATCAAATTTGTTAATTACTTTTTTAAAACAAATTAAACTAAAAATTTCTCTTTTAAATTTATTATTTTTTATTTAAACAACAAATCTAAAAGCTATAATATTTAAAAAATTTGGCGCATATATATAATTTTTAAGAACTTTGATTTGTCGATATTTTTTTATTATAATTTTTTTTAAAAATTTGGTGCACCCGAAAAAAGTGGATATCTTTTGCTGTCCCGTACTGTATTTTAAAATATCGATTATATGAAACCACCTTTCGGGTTTTAACAAAAAAACTTACAAAAATTTTGGTATAAACCATTGCTTTACCCTAACCGTAAACTTATACCCTAACCTTAATAAAAATTATTGTTACGTGGTTTGTGAATTAATACCCGTGTACAATACACTACATGCAACTAAGAAATTTTCAATACATAATAAATATATAATAAAAAATAAAACTTAATTTTAAATATATAGTACGCATATATAGTGTATATATTACTTAAATTATATATTTAATTATATATATTTTATTTTAAATATATATTATATATATAAATGAAAATTTTTTTAAACAGATTTATAATATTTTAGTTAAAGCAAAATTTATTCAAAAAAAGACTTTTTTTTATGTACATATTGTAAATCAACATGAAATTCCATTTATTATTTATTAATTGGTATATAATCACATAAGAATTGAACCAATTAGAAAAGAAAACTTTGTGCTCATATTTGTTCGAACTGGTTCAAAGCGTAAACAAAGCTAAGCCATAAACCGAGCAAGAACGTAAAGTTAGGTCTCACCATGCTAAACCATAATTAAGCCATTATATTTGTGGAACAGATCAGATAACTTGACACTAAAAATAGTGCACCACAATACGTCTCATGTGTTACATATATTAATGGGATTAACATTATCATTTATATATTTTCCAGTTTTTTAGTCGATAAGTACACTTATTTATCAATACCATTATTCCATTTTTGAAAATAATTAACCGCCGTTATTATGTAATAGCGAATTTAAGTAGTACAGAAAAAGAGAAGCCTCTTATTTGATGTAAGAATACATTATCTTCAACTTACGATTAACGAATTTAGCAAAGTGGATGTTGAAAACATGAGTGGACTCATATACAATTTTATTGCTTTTATATGAAAGACTAGATAAAGGCAGATAATTGATAATATTAAATTACAGATGAAGTAATCAATACTAATACGCAGTATTGTAAGAAATTCATCAAACTTTAATGTTACGGAATAAAAAAAAAGGGAATGATTTTAGCACACCACATACCAATTTCAGATGGTTGTCGAAAAAGATTAGGACTAGCGCAATTTATGAGGACAGCCTTCCGACCATATATGTTCCTCTACCTCTGCACTAACTATATAATTGAAATTGCAAGATTGAATGATCGAATCCCCAGACAGACAGCCCCAAACCTTAAGATCTTTTTGATACGCCTTCACTTTTTTTTTTTTGATTTTTAGGAAAAAAAAAATCGATTTAGATTTTTTTTTTTTTTTTTTTTTTAATGAAAAAAAACTTGTAATAAACCTGTAATAAATGATATAACAAATTATATTTAACCTTAAAAATTTTAGGAAATTTAGAATTTCTTCTGTGGTAAATTTCAATGGAAAATGGAGATATCTGTGATAATTCAAACAATAATACCTAATGCATAAGAATTACACGCCGATGTTTAACACAAGGCACGCTCTTCTATCGTTAGACTTATAAACATCTCGACCCAGACCAGATTAATAGTTGCTAAAAGGAAATTTAATGAATATCAAATACCCCGCCAATTTCACAATTTCGGGGAAATGGATTCTGAAAAAAAAAAAAAAAAATTCTTGCATGAATTCAATGTAACACAATGAAATAGGCGTTGACAATCTAATGTTTATCGAATTATAGATATAGTACGACTAAATTGTTACTGGCTAGGTTTAATGTAACACATCAATGACTTGTTTCTACAAATTCTAATAACGATCTTTCGTAACGTACAGTAATATTGAGCTTTATAAATAATGTCGTGAGATGGTGTACAAAATTGTTAACATACAACGATCTTGCCGGGCAAAAAAAAAAAAAATTATTGTTTGTAAAGTTTTAAAATAATTCATTATTGATTTTATTATAATAATATATTTACTTTTTTATACTATTGCTTGTGCAATAGTATTTTGAAACTAGAGAATGTTGATATTTTACTTTTTAGATTTTTTTTGATAATCTGCGGGAGAATATATATACAAATGCTAATACATAGAAAGGTTGAGCTCGGGTTACCACGTGACCAATATCGCATACACAAAATTTCCCAAGTTGGTTTTTTTTTCTTCGAGTGGCACGAAGCCAAAGGAAGTGAGTGTTTTTAGAATTCACATGAAAAAATATGCAGGAGTTGACAAAATCAAAAATCAGAAGAACTACTCCATTCATAATCACTGGATTCATCATCAAGCATACGCCTAATTATTTTTTTGTTTTCTTTTTCAATTTCTTTATCGTTTCCTACGATATCAATTTCTTCTTCACCTTCACTCTCACTAGACTCGCTATCACTTTCTTTAATTAATTTATTATCATTTTTTTCGTTTGTATTCGATTTTACATTATGGTTGTCAAGATTTTTAGCAACATCTTTCATCAACGGGAAGAAAACTGCATTATCTGTAAATATTTAATAAATAAATGGACCAATTAGGCAATTTGTGAAACAAGGATATAATATAAGTGATAATCTAGATTGTATAGAAATGTTTAAAACTTACACCAATTAACGTAAGCCTCCAATTGAGTTGGATAAATGTCAAAATTTAGGTCAATAATGCCAATCCAAAAATCGAATTGAGGTTTCCCCAGCCACCAGTCAAATATAAGACTAATATTAGTAAGTTGGGTGTATAGTTCAGGATCATAGACTAAACTTTCAGTATAATGACTCATTTCATAACCTAATGGCTGCCTCCATATTGGAGTCATGAACATTTGATTTCTTTTTGACCATAGATCGTTAATGGTATGAACATAAGCTGAAAGAGCAGTAAAATCAAAGATTCCTTTAGCATGAGGACCAGGTAAGTCGATCAATTTATCAATGATCTTGCCGATCTGTTTTAGCTTCGGTTCCAAGCTGACCAACATGGGAATGTCATCAGTATAATAACGTAAGTCTCTTAGTTGGTCGAAAGTTTGTAATAAACTGTAATATGGATGGTTTTCATCTTTTATATCGCAAGCACGAAATTCGTCAGGTAAATATTTTAATTTCCATTGACGGTGTGGTAAGTCAGCAATAGTCCAAGCTTGATGTGACATGTTTGAACAGCAACAGTTAAGTAGAAAACCACCGAAAACAGGATTTACATATAAGGCTTGCGAACCTTCTTCGTTACCGAAGGCAGTTTTAATCATTAAAGGTTGGAAAACGTTTTCCTGGAGAAAAATGTAGTTGTGCCTGAAAGTTCTAAATTTATACTTGACACTGAGTTACACTTGTTTGTGCAACATTAACAACATTATCGCCATCAGAAGTCCAAACAGGTAATCTTACTTATGATTTTGTCAAGGGCTTGGCTTTGAGAAGACGCCCATGTGGAGATTACCGCATTGATCTGTGAAACATTGACTTCCCTTATTATTGGCTTTGACATTACGCAAGTTTTTACATTGTCTAATTTATAGGAGAAACAGTTTTAAGTCTCCGATTTTCGTTTGAATTGTGTTTCAATTTGAATCCCAATTCCCAATATACCAATATCATCTAAACGGATCAAACTGTTGATGATCTACATTAACAGATAAAGTTTGTCTTTTAAGATTGGTCGAATGCAGCGTCTGCGCAGTCAACATGTCAATGCTTCTAAAATCATATATGAGTAGAAAGAAAACACCCTAATTACTATATATGGCTATTTAAAAAAGTAAATATCCTACGTACAATTTTCTTTATGAAATATAGATATTCCTTTTATCATTTTTGAATATTCCTTCTATTATTATTCTGTTTTTTTCATAGATGTATTGGCTTAGCAATTCTCGATTCCTAGCAGACAAACTGTTGTATGATTGTGTGAACAAAAAAATAATGAATTGCCTTAATATGACTCTTTTCTGCCTTTGATTTATTACTTTCAAATGCTATCGCTATTGTTGGATTTTTTTAAGATGTCTACTTTCATACTAATTTCTATGTGAAACGGTTGCATTAGTACAAATTATACAAATTCATTCTTATCGTTATGTATACAGATTTTCAACAAGATTTTCATTATTGTGCATTCCCTACGTTTATTCAGATCTGTTGGAAATGATGCACAACATATTACAACATACTACGATAGATTGAAATAAATAAAGTTAAAGTTTTTGATATCTTAATTAGCCCTGTAGCCTTGGATGCTAAGATACTATTCTTAATTAGGTTTGATTGTTCCGTTATTGATCTATAGAATCTATAATTATGATTTAATAGGCCAAATTGATTCCGGAGTAGGATCCTTTTGTTCCGAGTTTGATTTTGGTCTCGCTCAAATTTTTTTCTAAGAAACAATCAAGTTTGATTTTATAAAGGTATAATCTTGCAAAAATTAATGTAATTTCTTTAATTATAAAGTGTTACATAACTTCGTTAAACCTTTCGAAAATTTATTTGATTATTTGTTCATGTAAGGAAATTATCAAACTTAAATTTGAAACTTTAGTGTTTGCAGTTATAATCTAAATAAATTGTTTAGATGGATATACAATATATTTATTATATATATTGTATATTTTTGATTATTCACGCTATCAGTTTTTAAATATTATTCTAAAACATGTAATACAGTCTAACCTTAATCAGATCATTCTTGATAAGTATAATCACGTATTGTAAAAATCTTATATAATATTGATTTACTATATTATATATATTATAAACCATAAACTAGAAATGTTAGGCAGTTGATTTATCTATTTTTTATTAATTAGTTAAATAAAATAATTTAATTTTAAAAATTTTTACCAATAATTATAAATATATAAGTATGTTAGAATTGTATCTTCTGAATAAGAGAACCAAAAGAGGTGTTTTTTTTAGATAAATATAGCAGTCTGAATAAGAGATGTTTTCAATCTAACAAGATTTTATTGTCAATTGTACAGAGTTGTTTAAGGTACATAATATTTGAATATTGTGATAAAATAAATTTTAGTGATTAATAGTTATTACTAATTATATAAGGTTATTTTAGATTAGAATTAGTAAAAATGGTTATATTATAATAAATAAAAAGTTGGATGATTTTAAAGTTTAAATAGTATTTATTAAAATTATTAATAACAAATTAAAGATAATGTAAAATGCTAGGGTGTGGTGACTTAGTAAAGTGGATAAGTTGTCATACTCCCAAGTGGTAGGTTGTGAGTTCAAAACCTACCAATGGCGAAATTTGGATAATCACCTATATAATATATAGACGATATTATGGCGATAGCATTCTGTTGATCAGTTGGGATAGGATATCTGTAACTATGGTCATACCAGCATGACTGACAGGTTTGGGGCATCTGTGTAACCTGTTACACAGAGGAATGCAAACCGGTACCAGGCAGTGCAAATCTAAAATAAGTCTTCGGGTCATGTAAATCTGTAGAACTGGAAAGCTGGAGCCTACTTGAAAATTCCGAGCAGAGAGATAATACAGATCTTTGATGGTACTATTGTAAAGACTAGACCTAGGAAATGGATACCAATGTGAAGGATTTGGGCAGGCAAGAATCTCGAGTAAGGGGTACCACCAACCAGGTCACCGGATTTCAGACCAGAAAAAAAGGATATTAGGTCAGCCTCAATATACTAAGAACAGGTCACAGTCCTTTTGGGCTATCTAGATTGGGAGTCTGGATTCAAAGCAGAAGTATGCCAAAAGTATTAGGAATCTGCTGTGAAGTCAGTACTAGGGTCTAGGTAAACTCTGTAAGAGTAGTTCGTGTTAGTGTTCTAAAAGTGGGTAGATAGTTAACAATGGGAGCCCTCTGCACCTTACTGGCAAGTGACATACTCTGAAATGTGTAATAGCCTGAGAACCAGTACAAAAAGGGTAGGTACTATACTGCTTAGATGGTATACTGGGTAGGTATATACAGGGAGTTAGTTTGGGGATTCCAATATGACAGGGTGGATGATCAGAGGGTTTAAATGAATAATCTCCTAGTAGGTTATAGGTATGGCATCTAGTGTAGAACCTTA
>CAJVQA010008653.1:0-12775 GCA_910591915.1 Cetraspora pellucida
AGAAAATGTAATACTAGATACAGTTTTGTTATTGTTATGTTTGTCAATATGTTGAATAAGAGTTTGAATAGTTTGACTATGAGGAAGGAGTGGTAAATTGTAGTAGTGAAGGAATTTGTTAAAGCATGTATGAAGATCATAGGAGATTAAAGATGTTGTTAATGATCTGTCAAAATTGTCTTCTACAGGGTCGATCACCATATGCTCGGCTCTCACAGCTGTGCAAGATACACTTATTTAATTTATTATATCTTTGTTTTCTTTTCTTTATAATGATATATTTAACTTAAGATAATATAAAAGTTAGTGAAATCTATGAGTAGCTTACTAGTGTATACTAGAGTAATAAATATTATTTAGAAAATTTTAACTAATCTAAGTAAGCCTTAGCCATTCTAGTAGGTTTAAGCTGCAGATAAATATGTCTAAGCTTTTATTCTTGCATATAGTATTTATATTACTTAGAGTTATAGTTTTATAGTTAGCAGTTTAATAGTTAGCTCTGACTGCAAGTGTTGGTTTTAGCTATAGCATATATAGAACTTCTTTTTGTATTTAGTAACTCTATGTAGTTACTACCTAATTACTATAAATAAAGATAGAAGCAAGACTTTACTTTAATACCAAAAAAAAAAAAAACTTATTAGACTAATTAAATTAGTAGTTTAAAGAGTTTTGTTAATTTAAAATAAAAAAAATTTCAAAAAAATAGATATTAGAGTCTAGTGTTAAGAGCAAAACAGATACCAGAGTTGCTCTAATCTAGTGCTGCTCTGAATCATGCTTTCTTATAGCAAGAATACCTTTTTAATAAGCTAACTATTATATATTGATCATATTTTAAGAAACATGAAAGCCAAGTCATTCAACTAAAACAATGCTATAATAATGCAGAATTGAGAACTATAGCTGTTTGTTAAGATTAATCTGTAGATTAGACTAGTTGTTTGTGCTATAGAAGATCATTTAAGGTTTTGATCATAATAACAGATCTAAAACTGTTGAGTTTAGTAAAAAAGTGTTTGATTTTTGGCTTTTGTATTGTTTTCTTTTTGTGAAACACTATTCTTGTATATAAGTGTATCTTTTTTTTAGAAAGTTAAAAAAAGAAGTTAGCTAGTAGAATAGTAATATTAATAATAGTTATAATAATAAAAAACCTATCTTAGTAATAAACCAAAACCTTATACTTATGCCTTAGCTTTGCCAAATCATTCTGCTTCTTCTATAATACAATATTTTGCAATGTTTAGTATTTTTAAATGACAATATGTTGCATTTTTCTTGACATTGTATTCTGTGAATCCAAAATCTTTTTAAAACTAATAAACTTTATAAAAGTAGTGATATTAAATTAGCTATATATGAAATATGAAAGGCTTTTGTAAATTTTTTATTAAAAATAAAATTGTACTAAGGCTAATGATATTAGAAATTTGAATAATATAAACTAAAAAATGGTTTGTAATATAAGATGAATTGTATGTATACAAAGAATTTAAATAGACAAGTTCTGTAATTGGCTTAAAGATATGGCATTTAGTATATATATTATATAATAATATATAAGTAAATTATTTAAGAGGGATATAAATCATTAACTCTTTTCAATAATTACTTGTACCAAATTTTGCTGCAAACAATTAAATATTATTCAATATTTTTTAAGTAAACTATCTTTGGACATTTAAGTAAAGTTGTTTCTAACATAATTTTACATTTAGGTGGCCTAGTTATATATATCTGAACCTCTTATTTATTGAGATATTTTTATTAAATATAAAAACTATCTATTCAAGTTATCTTAAAATTTTACTAATTAATAACTCTTGTATCTTAGAACAAAAAGAAAAAGCTCATTCATAGCTTTATTTTGACATACATTTCATCAAAAACAGTCTAAAACTAATCAACTTATTGGCAAAATACGCTTAAAGCTTTTGCAAAATTTCTTTTTATTTTTTGCAAATTGTTTTTTATATTTTTTGAAGGGCTGGCTCTGGTCTACCCTATCTAAACTTGCCCAAAACAGGATTACTAATCAATATTACACAATTTATTAATTACAAATTTGTACTTTTACAATTTTACACAACTTCTTTGTTTAATGTCAATCTTGATCTACAAATAGATCTGCAAAGTGTTACATATTTTTTGTGATACCTTTCTATTTGTCACATCCTGTATTTATCACATCTCTTATTTATCACATTTCTTATTTGTTACTTCATCTTATTTGTCACACTTTATATCATTGACATCCTATCAGAATTAAGAATCCCAATATCAAATCTGTTTTCATTTTCAAAGCAACCATGCCTATATTAATTTATTAAGATCCAGATTAATATGATTTAGATTACTTTTGGCTAAATATGGTAACTGCATTGGTGCCATAGCTAAAGAAAATAACTTACAACAAATTAAACCTATTCAATTTGCTGTGCACTCAACCGAATACAATAAAAAAAACAAGATTTACTATTTTAAAACATCTTATCAACCTATTATTATTCAATATCTTTGCAAAACTTATCATACTCTGTTTACATCTTGTTATTACCAACTTCTCTCAAGATCTGCAACACCTTCTCAAACTTCTGGTTCTGCTACTCCTATGGACATAACCCTAAACCAATTCAAAAAAACCAAAGATATTATCTTTCAATCTCCTATAAGCAAAATTCCTCTATTTCTATTTAACTATGATAACTCATTTGTTGCTATTTCTTTAACTGTTACAAACCTTGCACTTAATACTATAGCTATTAAAGCTCATGTACAACATACTTATATCTGTATTATCTGTCATAAATCAAATATTTCATATGTTTTTCTAACTAATAACAAACACTCTCTCAATCTTACTGCTAAAATCCTATATGGATATCTTACTTATCCTAGCTGTATTTCTAATCTCAAGTTAAAACCATTAATTCAAACTAAATCTCTCAACTAACAACAATGATCAGTTTTCTTTACTACTAAATTTACTTTTATCAAAAAAGAAGAAAAAATTCAAATCTTTAAAGAATTTCTTTAACTACTTAAGAAAAAATGATCTATTTAGCAAAAAATATAAATTTCACAATAAACAAAAGAAAATCTTCTTGACTAAGCCCAAAAATATCTAATTACAACTGAAATAGAACTATTTATTAACTTTAATACACTATTATCTCAACAAATTTTTGATTTTTTTAAACCTCATCTCATCAACTTTGTATCAGAAAAAATTACAAAACCTGCAACTGAATCTGAACAAGCATCTAAATGGAATTTTAAATATTTTATTAAAACTCTTGCTGGTATATAATCTAAGTTTCTTATAAATATTATTTATCAACAAAATCCTACTATTGACAACTCAATTACTATACCCTTCAATATTTTATACTTAAGTCTTAAAATGCTTCTTTACAAATTCACTATAACTCTTTTTACTAAACTCACTATGCTAAAATACTTTTTTTACACAAATTAATTCCTTCTTATACTTTACAAAATTGTTTTCAAGTAGCAATTAATTTGGCAAAAATTCATCTTTATTTACAGAATGAATATTAAACAATCAATCTTGCTAAATTCTCCAAAATAGTTAACATTCTACTAATATGTTTTTTACTTTACTACTTTATTAGTAAAGATGCTATTAATCAACCTTTATTTAAAATAAAAATGATGAAAAATACAATATTAATATATTACTTAATATTCTCAAACAAGAATTTCAACAAACTTTTTGTATTCTCTCACTCAAAAAATACAGACCTAATCTTGAATCATAGTTTAAATTTTTCTTTACTAATTACAAAAAACAATTCATCAACATTAATAAAACTAAAACATTCAATTATATCAAATGTAAAATTGCTACTAAACTTGCAGAATCATGCAAGAGACTACTGATTTCAGATTTCAAAATAACTTCAATTGACTCTCTTAGAGAATGATTATTACTTTGTACCAAAACTGCTTTATTTCACATCCATACCTGTACATATAGCAAAGATAATCTATGTACCATTTTCCCTCTTGACACTGAACACAACTTTGAAAACTTGTCTACTAATTTCTTTGATTTATCTTTTAAAAAATTTCCTGCTACTCTATCAAATAATAACTCAGTCAAATGAACTCAACCAGATCTTAATTTTTCTATTTTTGCAAAAGACCAAAAACATTATGCTACCTTTCAAAACATTATACCTTTATCTTTGCTTCACAAACTTGCTAACAAAGCAAAAACTTACTTCTCTGGCAACAATAATATTGTTGAAAACCCTAAACATTGTAGTTTATATTTTAATTCCTATTTTTGTATCTTTCTTAGAGCTGCTGCTAAGAATGATAAAATCAATAATCTTAATGAACATTAGGCCATTAACAAAATTATAACAAAATCAATTAATACACATTTTCTTGCCTGAGTGATTACTTATTTCCATATCCTCAAACAACCAATGATTTCTATACCAGAAATTCTTGAAATATACAAAACTACAATCTATTCACAAGCCCAAAAAATCCTCCAAGAACAATTTAAAATCAAATTTCAATCCTTTAAAAAGCTTAAAGATAATCTTTTCTTTAATCCAAAACCTAACAAAGATAATAACAAAGCTAAAGAAAAATTATCTTATGCAGAAACCCTTCAACAAAAAACTACTACTACCCATTTCCACAATCCTTTTTAATTAAATCTTCTGTAAAACACATAAATGCAACTACTGCTTCTGGAATTATAATGTCCTCTATTAAACATAGGTCATTTTCAGAAAAGAATGATGTAAGTGAACAGATGGTTAAGTCCATTTATGTAGAGAACTAAGTTAATGATGGCTAGACTCAATATACAGAGCAGACTATGGTACTCTTTGCAGCTATGAGAGCCAAGCATATAGTGAGCGAATCTACAGAAAAATTCTTCACTTTCTTGAATTCCATTTCATCATCAAACATCAAAGAAGCATCACAAGGACCAATTCACAAGAAATTATATGATCCAGACTCATGCTATAACCAATGGCTAGCACATCTAGATTTACCCCTACTTCCACATCCACAAACACTTTATTCATTTTTAAAACATATCTACCAATACAACTTTACACAATATAACAATTTCAACTATGCACTAAGATTAGTAATGAAACTTAACTATAATGAATGCTATATACATCCACTACATGTATCTGAACCTTTATCTGATTACTTCTTTTCATATCTATCAGATTATACCTACTATCCATCTATACCTATACCTTCTAAATTCTCTCCAATAAACAATAATACATTAGATATTAACTCAATCATAAAAGATAATGAATTAGACAACACTTATCTTCAATTATTAGGAACTATCTTAGATAACTATGATGAAACTACTATAGCTAATTGATACTACAACAACATCTAATTCAATACCTGCTACAACAAATTTTTATTCTATAACCACATACCACTACTCTCTCACTCTCAAACCATTATTACTTTTTTACAACTTTGGCTACTCATCTGATAACTTATGTAGCTACATATTAAGTATTTCTATCAAAAATAATCATAGTGAAGCTCATATCTACCTTCCATCTGAACCTAAACCATTATCTAATCACTTCATTTTACCAGTCCAAGCCATTTAGCACTATCCAAATATCCAACTAAAATCAAATATATTAATACCAGTCTTTTTTATACTAGCACCTTTAAACTATTAGTTCTTTTCTATCTCTCACCTATCCCAAAGACCAGAACTTCCAGAACACTACAGTTTATATTTACTTTTCTCTAATTATTCAATACAAACAAACTTCAAACTACTTGAACTATCAATTTGCACACATAATATATGAGACTATAATGAAAACCTAAAATAACAAATTTGGAAAGACTTTTGTCTTTCTAATAATCTCAAAATTATTAGCATTACAGAAACTAAAATTGCTGCAAATAACCCAATAACCAAATTACAAAAATCTAAACATTTCACTTACCTTTGATTCTGTACTAATAATTCAAAAGCTGATAGAGCTATTATAATTCATAAGTCTATTAAATCCTATATTCACAAAATCCTACTCTTTTCTGGATATGCCATCACAGTGGACCTTTTCTTTAAACATGACTTCAAGTTTAGAATAATTTCAATTTATTTACTATGTAATAACTTCCAACTTAGACTATTAGTACAGAATACTATTATTCAATAGATCCAACAAGCTATCACTCTAAACATACAACTTATCATCTTAGGTGACTTTAATGCATCTGATTACCTTATCCAATTCTTTTCAATTAAATATAAACTACTCCACTTCCTTCAATATAATAATTTATATAACTTAGCTAGTCATACACAATCTTCTATATCTACTTGGCAAAGCAGCAAATATAATAGTAGTATTGACTATATCTGGGCTAACCAGCTTTTTCTTTGATATCTTAATTCCTTTACTGTTAAAGATCCTGATACTAGTACTTAAAGTAACCACAAAATTCTTATTTCCAATTGGTCTTTTCTCTATGCATAACTAGGTAAACCCTGTTATTCAACCAAAACTTAATGAAGAACATTCTTATACAAAAACATGAATAATAAACAATGACAACTTTTTTCAAACCAAGTAACATTAAATTTAACTACCAATCAAACACTAACAATATACAAACCTTAGAATCTTTAGAATCTACATGACACAAAATTCAAAACAGTATTATAACTGCAGCTTTTTAACACATTCCCAACAAAAAATTTACGATTAGAAATTTCTAACACATTTTCTCTACAAAAGCTTCAAAATTAAACTATTATTTCAAAAGACTTGGCAATATTATCTGACAAACTAAACATGCACTTTAACACTTAACACCTATTCCATCTCATCATAACCAACTCATTACCTATATTAATACATCTTGTAATCTCAATATCACATTACTACTAGTTGAATATAATCTATTAATGGACTGGTTAGACTTAGCCAAAATGAATAAAAAACATTATATCATACTTGTAACATAGAAAATATCAAAGAGATTAAACAACAAATTGATAACAATATTACTAAAAAATGTAATAAATTACAAACAAACTCCACTTCAATGATCAATAGTATTCTTAACTGACACAAAGATCCTGTCAAATTTGATAACATCAAAACAGACAATGATCTTATTACTGATGCATCTAAATTAAACTTCATATCTAACAACACTTTGATCAATAGACATCATATTAATATATCAACCAACAAATATATAAATCTGACTGGCAAAATAAATACAACCCCAAACCAGACATAAATTTTAAATGGTATAACAACACTCTTTTCAAATTTACTACTGATGAAGTTAATTTAGCATTAGCACAACTTCCAAACAATAAAGCTTGTAGCTCTTTAGGCATTAGCTATGAAATACTCAAATATGCAGACTCACTATTTCTCCAAACAATTACTGCTTTTTTTAATAAATGTTTCTCTACAAACCATTTACCAAAATAATGAAAAGAAGGTAGAATCTTTCCAATCTCTAAAAAACCAATCTTTGATAGTAATCTTACCAACACAAGATCTATTAGCCTCCTTGAAGATACTAAAAAACTATACACCAAACTGCTCACAAATCGCTTAAACAATACCTTTACAAAATTCAAAATACTTTTACCCTACAACTATATTGCCCATTCAGACAATAGTACTGCTATACCTATTCATATACTTAACAATATCATTGAAGATGCATGTTGCAATTCCAAAAAACTTTGGCTTATATCTTAGAATATAAGCAAAGCTTATGATTTAGTCAATTTAAACCTATTTGAAAAAGCTCTTAATCATATCAATATGCCATTCAAACTGATTAATATACTTATTAATTTACTCACAAACTACCAAAACAGAGTAATTACAAACTTTGGCCTTACTAATTTTTATTTAGTTAAAATGAAATAGACCAAGATGAAACTATTATTTTTCTCTTTTGGTGGATATATTATGATCCACTTATCCACAAAGTCACATTACAATATAAAGGTTATACATTATCTACAACATGGCCAACTAGCCTTTCTCTACTTAAAACTTAAAGCCTCAATACATCTACTTCTATTTTAGCCTATATAGATGATACATTTTGGATATCTCAATCTAAATTAGAACTTGAAAAAACATTTCAAACTGCAACACCCTTTTACCAAATGGCCAATATTCAAATTAGCTCTTTTAAATCTATATATCAAATCAATCTCAAACTACTACTCAATTCTTTAATTTCACACTTACATCTATTCTAACTAACTAACCTTTTAAATTTCTTGACTGCTGGTTTACACTTAATAACAAACAAGCTGCACAAATTAAACTAATTCAAGAAGAATCATTCTAACTTATAAACATTGCTAGTACAAAAAAAATCACAAATAAACAAATAATTTATATTATCAATACAGTTATTATTTCTACTTCAGAATACTGAATATACAATATAGTCCTTTCTTATTCTATATGCAACAAAATTCTAGCCAAATATTTAACTGTAGCCAAACATAAATCCCATCTAGCTCATTCTATCTTAAACAGCACCATGCTTAACTCAGTCTTATATAATATACACAATATCTGGGATATTCAGCTTCAACATCATATATTGAACTTCATATTATAAATTAATAACTCTAATTTACTAAGAACTTTTACATACATTCAACTACAACAATTACAAAATAATCTCTGATCAATTACAAATATATTACAACATCCCCAACCTAATATTGATGGACCTAACAGATATACTTTAAACTTTAGAATTATTCAACTTTTTATATACATTAACATGTCTATAACAGCTAATAATAGTGTATTCTGGCCTAATACTATACAATACAATTTTCAATCACTTGAACCAATTATATTCTCCTATCCCCAATATACTACTATCAAAAAACAACTTAGAAAACTTAATATCTTGTATCTTGAACAACTTTGCACTGCAGATAATACTACACTACTCTAATAGAATCATCTCTTATCTCGCTTAGTACAGCTATCTAAAGGATGTAAACCATCTTGGTTTATATGTCTAGAAAATATTATAACAACTAATAACAGCTCTAGAATGCTACTTTCACAATATCAACAAACTGGACACAACCCTTTTGCTTACAATTCTTAACACATCTCTAAAAAACTTAAACTCTGACTACTAATATACAATAATAATGATATTATTATTAGCAAAATTTGCAGACATTTTAAAAATAATAACCAAATTTCTATTATATACTGGAAACCAAATATTAATATGGAACTCTCTACTCACTACTCCTTTTATCAATTTAATGCTTATTTTGTATAGGTTGCTATCTCAACTCTTATAAAGTTGCAAATTGCTGTTAATTAATATATTATCAATAATTTCTACCCAATTTCTTGAAAAAGTTTCTTCTAATACTCTTAACTTTAATGCAAACTATATTGATCTGATTTATTCAACTGCAATTAAACATTCATTATCTTTACTTTCTGTCCCTACTATCTATATCTCTGACTTTCCTACATTAGAAATTTTTAAGTAAGGAAAAGCTACACATATACTCAAACAATATTCCCTTACCAATACAGTACAAAATACATTTAACTTCTATACTAATAGCTCTGTAATTGGTATCAGTACAGACCAATGTACAATGGGTATTGCATAAGTACAAGTTAATAATTCCAACCAAATAATTCACAAATTTTCAGCTAAAATCTATTAATGGTCATCTTTTACAAAGCTGAACTAATATTAATTCTTTTAGCTGTTTCAATTATCTCTTGCAACTCAATAATTAATATCTTTACTAATTCTTAGTCTATAATTACTAAATATTCAAAAATATATATCACTCTTTCAAACCTTAACAAGCTTTTCAAATTCAGCTCATGGCCTATATAGCATACTCTGCTCAATATTATCAAATCTTATAACCACTAGATTAACTTTCACAAAGTACAAGCCCACTCCAATAACACCCTTAATAATTTAGCTGACTCACTAGCAAAACAATATGATTTATCACCTATATTATACTTTAACTACACAAGCATTTATAATCTATATCATATAATTTTTTGGAATCAATATTTTATTGAATATCCAACTAGAAGCTTCATCAAAAATATTTGTAAAACCTATATTCTAGCAATGTGGTTCTCCCAAAAATGTAACATAGAATGAAAAGTTCTAGTTTCTCAAATTGATTGAAGATCAACTTGGTTATTTTTTAATCATAACCAAAAACAAACTCATAATGTCACTAACTTTAAACTCAACTACCTTAAATCTTTCAAAATTAAAATCTTATTAAATAAACTTTCTATTTACTTTTACTTCCACAAAACTTACCCATATACATTTTACAATACTAACTATTTTAACTGCAATCTTGCTGATTTCTCAACCCATTGATGTATATGCTTAAATCCATCACTTATCTCTAATATTATTCAAATCAGCATATCTGAATACATTAATCACACAGACCTTGATTTATCTATAAACCAACAAGAAAAACTTATTTATAAAATTAGTAACTATTACATTTTTTATCCTATATTTCTTCAAACCAATCAATACTATCTTGATATTACATTTAAAGGACTTATTCCTAAATCTCTAATTGAAATTGTACAAAACTTTAACATCTCATACAAACTAGCCTTACAAACAATTATTACTATTCTGCTTAAAATTAATAAACTTTCTTACTAACAAATATAAAAACCATATTGTATAATCTTTGCTAACTAAAAACAATAACAAAGACTTAAATCACCTTATGCCAGACCCTTATTTCAATCAAATCAAAATAATAAAAGAAACTCTAATCACAAAAATTATACTTATTCTTGTCTATGTGGCCTACCTGACCAACTATATTCTAACTCTAATACCTGTCCACCTATCGGTTACACTATCCATAAAATCAACATTTGGGCTATCCTTTAGATCAAATATAATATTTCTTATAACCATATTCTAAACTTACAAATCTAGATGAGTCTTGACCACTTTAGTAGGTTTAGGTCACAAATAAATATGTCTAAGCTTTTATTCTTGAATGTAGTTTTTCTTTTATTTGTACTTAGAGTAGCTATATAGTTAGCAGTTTAATGATTTAGCCCTAACTGCAAGTGTTGGTTTTAGCTATAGCATTTATATAGAAAATTACTTTCTGTATATAGCAGCTCTACGTAGCTACTAATTTTTAAACTACCAATAAAGATACGAGCAAGACCTCACCTTAATACCAAAAAAAAAAAAAAGGCATGTATCATTGTAATGTTGTATAAATGTTAGTTTGTTGTAGAGTTATGTTGCTAAATAAAAGGCTGTTGTATTGTGAAAATATTTCTTGTAGTTTATTAATTTGTGTGCTAGTAATATCAGTTATATGAGTAATTGTTTCTGTTATTGTTTCATAAATAAGATTGGTAAGAAGTGTAGTGTTTGGACAAAGAATTCAATGTAGTGAGTGTTCTGATATATGACATGTGATACAGTTATTGCTATTTATTGCTTCTGAATATAAGTTATAAAGATGGAAAAAAGTAGGTAGTATGTTAAGTTATAGTTTAATTTTAAAAAATTTACTATTGCTAAGTGTAAAGTTTGTATATAAGCTGGTTCTGTTAATGTTGTTATTTGGATATAACCAGGTTGCTTCTCAGTTAATTTGAGAGGATTAAGGAATAATGTTGTTCATCTGATTTTGAGATGACCATATAGCTATCATGTGTGCATTGCAGATATTTTTGATTGCTCATTAGATAGGTTGTTCAATAGTATATTAGTTATATTGTATAGTATATAAAGTATTATAGATGTTGTTGTATTATATATCTAGAAAATTTGTTGAGTTGTGGTTTGATGCAAGCTTATCTGCTTCATTATTGAATATATTGTCTTCATGGGCTGGTACTTTGTGAAGTGTAATGTTGTATTTGTATAATCTAATTAAATTAATAATTGTGTGCCATATTGGCCAATAGTTATAGGAGTTTTGTTTGTATTGTAGTATTATATTGTTAGTAATTTTGTTAAATTTGGAAATTACAGATTGTGAGTCAGTATAATTTTGAATATTGCTGTTTTGAGGGCATGTGTATATAGCTAATAAAATAGCTACTAGCTCAGCTTTGTATAATGATGGCCAGAATTTAATTCAAGAAGAGTAAGTTTCAATAATAGTATTGTTATGTATTTGTATCTATCCAATGTTTATTGAGCATCTATTAGTAGTAATATTGGTAATGAATTCATCAGTATAAAAGGTAAGATTGGTATGTTGGGCATTTTGGTTTGCAATTTGTTGTAATTTAATAGATGATGAGTTGGTATAAAAAATAAGAAAGATTGGATCATGTAATAAGGTAATGAATAGGAGTGTAAGAATTCTCATAGGATTATGTAATGCAATTGAGTATACTAGATCTGTATAATTTACTTTAAGCTTAAGTTTGTTTATGAGATTTTGTTGTTTTTTTCCTAAGAATTTTGTAGAAAGAGTAGCTAAAATATCAAATGTACAATGGTTTAATATTCTGTTAGAGTTATTTGAGCATCTTGTACATGGTATACAATTAACTGATGAGAATGAATAGAGGTTTGTGTTGGGTGCATTTGCTTCGATTGTCTAGTGTATAATGGATATGGTGTTGTTGTTTTGGTTATATTTACATGCCTTTCCTATTATCAATTGTTCACTATTGTAATCAACAGTAATAAGCCA
>CAJVQA010008654.1:0-12775 GCA_910591915.1 Cetraspora pellucida
ATATAGTAAAATTTTGAGAAAGAGTTTTAAGAATAAATTGGTCTATATTGGTATTGAATGTGAATATATTGTTATTGAAGTTAGAAGGTTGTATAATAGGTAATTGAACATTGTTTTTCCTTTTAATAAGACCAGTAATTTCTCATGCTGATTCTCATTCATGTTGTTTGGTATTATGAGTTTGCCAGATAATAAAATTAAACCAGTTGAGTAAAGAGTTAGATAAAGAGATAAGAAAGTTGTTAGTTAGTTTTTTTTAGAATTTGTTGAAGTTGTTTATATTGGTTTAGTATTATTGTACCTTGAATAAGCAAAAGTATTATGTTATATATAGTAAAGTTCAAAGAAAAATCTTGTAAATTGAGAATTTGAATTATAGTGTATAGTGAAACTTCTGAGAAGTTTAAAGAGCTTAAGATATTTGTAGTTTCATTGATAAGAATGTTTTGTGGATTGTAAATATGAAGTAAGCATTGAAGTAAATGTTCAGTATTTTCATATTGATTACAATAAGAACAATTTGGAGTTAAGTAGAATAGAAGATAGCAAATATTTAAATTTGACATTGTTGGCAGGTTATTAAGAAGGATTTTATTCCTAATTGAATAAAGTTTCAAATTAGAATTTTGTAAGTTAATGATTTCAGTAAATAGTAGAATGTTTATAGTAGGAAGATTTCATAATAGTTTAAGTTAAAGAAGTTTGTTAAATGTTTAAATAGAAAAAAGGTTTTTGCAGAATTTACAAAGATTGTATGTAATTGTTATTTCTTTTCAAATAAAGAAAGTAGCTAAATAAAAATGGTCAAGGTTATATTTTAGTTCTTTTTTTTTTGTACTTTGTTTAGCTAAAGCATCAGCAATATTATATAAAGTGTTATTTGAATGTGATTTAACTTTGTGTATAATATAATTTATATTTTTGAGTTTGGTTAAGTAGTTTAAAATATAAATAATATCCTAGTTGTTTTGTTTGGTTTGAGAATTGTAGTTATAAGGTATTAAATTAGTAAAAGTTTGTATAGTAGATAAGCTGTCTAAGTGAATGTGAATTAAATAGTTGAGAGGTAAGATAAGAAATAAGGGAATAAGTGCTGCTAGTTCTGCTCATGTTAAGTTTGGTGTAAGATTTATAGAGGCATTAAATTTAATTTGTGTGTTGTTTTCCAGAATCCAGGCTATGCCAGTAGAGATATTGTGTGTTTGTAAATTAAGTATAAAAGCATCTGTATAAAAATGTATGTTAGTTGGTTCGAGAGATAGTAATTTTTTGTAAAAGTTTATAAGTTGGTTTTGATATATGAGATCAGGTATTATGTTTTGTATTAGGAGAATTTCTGAAGAGAGTAGTAAAAGTGATGGTAGAAATTTGGAGCTAGTTTATATAGGTTTGCATAAATGTTTTGAATTGCTTTAATTTCTTGGTTGTTTATGTTGAGTTCAAAAGTTTTTTTATTTTTTGTGTTTTGCATTTAAAATTAATGGTTTGTTTGTAATTTATTTGAAGCATTGTTGGTGTATGAGAAATATGGATTGTGTTAGTTGTTAAGTTCATAATTTGATATTTTTAAAACAGTACTTGAGAGTTAGATGTATTGGTTATTTTGCCAATATGCTAATCTGAAGGTGAAATGTAAAATGACCATGTATTTTTCGAGATGACAAATTGAAATGTAATAAGATTTAATGTATTTAAAAATAGGTTGGTAGGTTAAAGTTAAAAATTAGACTATATGTACAAAATAGAATGATTAGATATTTGGTTTAAGAGTATTTTAAACCATTTTAGGGTAGGATCTTATAGAGGTTTAAGAGTTCTGAGATATAAATTTTTCAAGAAAGGAGGTTAAGATTATTAGCTGTAAGTAATTGTTTTAAGAAAAAAATTTTATTGTTTTTAAGGCTTAGAGTTGTTGAGTTGTTAGAAGTTGCAATAAAATTATAAATGTTGTTTAGTTGGTTAGTGTGTTTGTAAGTTGTTAATTAATTTAGGTAGATGTTGTTAATAGTAATATTATTTTTGTATAGATGATAAAGTTAAGATATTATAGTATAGTTGGTAGATTTTCTATAGTTGGTTAGAATTGTATTTTGGGTTAGAGATGGTTTCTATATTTTAAAAAGCCAATCCTTAACCCAGTATATAGAGATTTGGTTTAGAAGTATATTAGTATTGAAGCATCTTTCTATGTTACTGCTGCTAACTTGTAGCATAAGTTTGTTGAGTATTGGAATATTAAGTAGTTGTGAATTGGTAAGTATGTCATTGTTTGTATTAGTAGATAGGTGTAATATATGTTTAGTGCATTTTGTTAGAAAACTTGATAGTTGTTGAAGTTTGTTTTGTGGAGGAGAACATATTTGGAATAGATATTCGATTGATAGTGATAAGAAAGTATTAAACAGTTAGAATATTTGTATAGGGAGAAGTTTTTTGTATTGAATAGTATAAATAAACTAAGAAGTTTTGCTAAAAAATTTTCAAGTATAGGTTTGGTTTAGCCTTTGCCATCTAGAAAAATTTCTAAATATCTTATTATTTTATCAAATTTGTAAGATAAAATTAGTTTATTGTTAAAATTTAGAGATGTTATATTTGAAGTATTGTTGAATAATATTTTTTTATTAGATAGGATGTAAATAAGGTCTGATTTAAATGAGTTAACTTGAATATTTTTTAGTTGGTATAATTCAAATATGTCATCTAGGAATCTTGCAGATCATTTTTAGATTCACAGTGCCAGACTGTATCATCCATAAAGGCAAGAGGTAATATTGTTATATAAGTTGGTGTAGTTAAGAAGATTGTTTCTAAGGGGAATTTTGATGATATTTTGAGAAGTTTTGAACTATATTTTGAGTTAATATAACTAGAATAGGATCATAATAGATTTTTCAAAGTAATGAAAAGTAGGTTTCTCCTTGTTCTATATCTGAATAAAGTGTAATTGGGTTAGTAGGGCCATAGGCTGTAATTGCTCTGGCTTTCCTATCTTGGTATAGATATTCAATAAAGTTAAGTCCAGATTGGAGAATGTCAATATGTTTGCAGACATCTAGTAGGTGTTTAATATTGATTTTATCAAAAGCTTTGGGCATGTCTTAGAAGAGTATCCATGCTTCTTTGTTATTAGTTTTATAATATTCTATTGTGTTAATTAATATTTGTATAGGAATGTGTATAGAATTGTTTTGGTTGCTGCAAATTAAAATCATTTAGTAGATGATATTGATTAATAATTTGATCGAGGCATGTAGTAAAAATTTTTGTAAGACATTTTTTAATAGGTTCAATGAGAGAAATTAGTCTAACTTGATCTAAAGTAAGTCTTATGTAGATTTTTTTGGTATTAGAAAAATGTTAGATGTTTTCTATATTATTGGTATTTGTTGTAATAAAAGACATTTTGTTAGAAATAGTTAAATAATATTTTGGGCTTTGGAGTTTAGATATTTTAAATGTTCATAATTTGTTTCTGATAGGCCTGCAGTATTTTGGTTTGGAAGGTCATGTATGACTTTGTTTCATTTCTCTAAAGTGATTTCTGAAAATAGATTGTTAAAGAGAGGTTCATTTTCTGGATGAGGTTTGTAAAGTAATCTTAAAAGTAAGATTATAAGACTTGTTTTATTTTAGATGGTTGAGTAGTGAGTGTATTATTAGATAATAGATAGTCTAAATTGATACTGTTATTTGGTTTTTCTAAAACATTTCAAAAAAAAATTTTTGGGTTTTGATAAAAGTTGATGTTTCTCTCTTTTAGTTTGTTTTGAATTTCTTTTAAAGTATTTTCTTGTTTTTCTTTGTGGATTTGAATTTTAAGAGTTTTTATTTCTGTAGTAAGTAAGTTTAATAATATAGTAGAGTCAAGGTTATTAGTAGTTTGTATCAAGTGTAAGGATGGTAGTAAGGTGTTTTGTGAATATTTTTTAATATATAGGTTGTATGTTTGTGAAAAGTTAGGTTTATTAAAAGATGATTTGAGTGAGATTGCCTATTTTAGTTGTTTGTATAGTAGTGAAAGAGAGGGTGGTTGCTGTTTGTTATAGTATAGGTTTATTTTGATTCTTTTAAATAGAATATGTTTTTGGGTGCTTTAATTAGAGCCTTGTTAATTTTATTCCAAGTATTGTTAAGTTCTGAGCTATGAATAATATTGGTAATGACTGTGAGGAGTTGTTGAAGATTTTGTTCAGTGTAAATTTGGTAGTTTTTAATTTGTTCATCTTGTATAAGATTCTATTAATTGATAGTTTTTGATTGAAGTTGTTGTATATTAATTTTAGGTATATTTATTGTAAGTTTGAGTAATACTATTGAGTGATCAGTTGTGGTAAATAGATTTGGTAAAATGTCAGCATAGTCTAAAAATGTAATATGAATGTTAGTCCATATTTGGTCAATTCTACTATAACTGTTATTGTGTATATAGAAGAATATAGATGTTAATAGGAAAAAGAGTCTATAGGTGTCATAAAATTAGAGGAATTTGAGTATTCTTAAAAGAGAATGTTTGGGTGTAGTTGACTTTTTTGTGGTAGTTTATCTAGTTTAGAATTTGGGACTCTATTTAGGTCTCCCATTAGAATTATTTTGTAGTTAGTTTTATTAAGAGTAGGAGTAAGGTATTGAAGAATGTTTTTTTAGAGTTGTTTTTTTTTCTTGAGTTGAAAAGTAATGTTGAATTAGTTTGATATGAAGGTTTTTGAGAAATATATCAATTTCTAGAAGAAAGTTTTTGTATGTTTGTATTTTTTCAATATGTTTCACTAGTGATTTGTAGATTAATATTCCTACACTGCCCTGGTGAGCATTACTTGGTGTCCAAAAGCATTTGTAGTTTATAAGTTTTTTGAGAGTATTGAAAACTTTGCTTCTTTGCTAGATAAATATGTTTCTAAAATTCTGAAAATATCAATTTGATTTTCTGAAATAAAATTGATTAGACTCAGTTGTTTGAAGTTATCAAGAAGACCATTAATATTTAGTAAATGTATTTTGATTAATTTTGTAATGTTTGAATTTTCAAAAAGTAAAATATTGTTGTTTATATGTGTTATAGTAAAAAGAGGTTTAGGAGGTATTGGTGTTGCTGATAGAAGAAAGTTTTAACATTTTGAGAAAGAAGATATTTTGAATCTTGTTGAAGTATAATTTGTTTTAAGTGGGACATTTTGAAAGTTTGTAAGATTTTCAAAAGAAATATTAGTAAAATTGAGAAAAGGATTAGTTTCTTGTGAAAGGTGAATATGTGCTTCTTCAAATATATTGTTTTTTGATGTTTTAATAGAAATTTTTATATATTGTTTTGAATAGTATTTTGGATATTCATTTTAAATAAATTTTAGAAATGAGCCTATTGATTGTGGTAAAGACAGAAGTTGCAGATTATGAAAAGAGAAGAACTGGTTGAAGCATGTTAAAGGATTGTATATTTTTGAAAGATTGGAAATTTGGATGAAGGTTTTTCTTTTAATAGTTTTGGTAGTTAGTAAGTTGATAGTATCATTTGGATCTTCTGTTAATGATTCATAGTCAACATTAGTAGTTTTAAAATTTGTTAGAGTATTAATAAAAATGTTAAGTATTTGTAATTTTTGAGAAATAGATGTAAAAAATTTTTCTGAAGGAGAATTCTCAGAAGGATGTAATAAGTTGTTATCTAAGAAGTTAGATTTTCCTTCTATAGATGTGCTCATCATATACTTAGTTTTCACAGTTGCAAAGAATACCATAGTTTGCCCTGTATATTGGGTTTGATCATTATTAACTGGTCCTTCACGTAAACTTGTATAGTTGAAGTTTGATAGTTATTAAAAAAAAGAATTCTTTCTTGTATTGGTTATAATAAAGAAAGATAAAAAGATAGATAAATAAATAGATAGAAAAATAGAAATTATTTTTTTTGTATTAAATATTAAACTAAAATTATTGGTTTTATATTAAATGCTTATAACATTAAATTAAATTTAGTTAAAAAATATAAAAGCTCTTCTTTGCTATTATCTAATATTTAAATTTTTATTTTTTATATAATTTTTTATTGAGTTATAAATAATAATTAATGATTAAATAGTGATCCTAGTGTAGTAGTTAAGTTGTCATCCTTTAAGTGGCTGGTCTAAGGTTTAAATCTCATCTACGACAAAATTTGGTAATTAATATATGTTATAGTAAACTGTCTCTTGTTGATCAGTTGGATTTAGGTATCTGTAATCTTGGGTACAACCAATCAGGTTCTACTCATTATTGGAAGTCCAGTGCATCTATGCAAAGTATAATGTTATATGTATATAAAAGAATGTTAATAACTAGCATCATATAAGACTTCAGTGCAAATCCACAATAAGACCACTGAATGTAAAAGACCAAGAAACCAAGAAGATGGAAGCCCACTTGGAAATTCCTAAGTAAAGAGTAGTACAAGCCTTCAATAGTGCTATCGGACTGATAAAGGCCAGAAAACTCCAATAAGGAATAGGCAGATATGCAATCAGATGAAAAGATGTATAGAGAAGCATATGACCAACCAGGCTGCCAGAATTGCCAGAGAAAAAGAATACCAAGGTATACCACATTAGGCTATCTAGATTGGAAGTCTGATGAGTCTGTCAGATTCTAAGTTGAATAGTAGAGAAATGAAGAGAAGAAGTCAGAAAGATTGATACCAGGGTTTGGGTAAACTTTACAAGGTAGAAATAGTATAACATAGCTGTTAAACAGGTAACCCTTGTAACTGCAAGTGTTGGGTAAATATAGTGGGTTATATAAAACTAGGTTAGCTATGTGTGGAACATAGAAAGCTTTAGTAACAATACTTCTGAAGATACACTGCATGAAATAAGGTATGGGGTCCTAAGAAAAATGAGTAAAAATATCTAGATCTTCTTGACTGATGGCTGTATTGGAGATGAACTAGTGACACAGTAAGAATTGCAGCACAGAGGGTTTAAATAGGCAATGCTTTTAGTTGGGTTGCAGGCATGACAGCTAGTGTAGAACTATTAGCAGACTACTTAAATTAGACACCAAAAGTGTACATGTAGCTAGTTGTACTCTCTAATATAAGGTGACTTTTTTGAGGCTTTGGCCACAAGTCCCTATATCCAATTTACTGAATAAAACCCTAGACCCAAAAAAGTCTAGTTTAATAAAAAAAAAAAATAAAAATAAAAAATAATTAATGATTAAAAAGGTGATAAAAAAATTATTTTTTGGATAACCTAATAATCTGATAATTTATTATATAATGTCTTATAAACTTCTATTTGATTTTTAGTTTAAGTTAACTGTTTAGTAATAATGTTTTGTCTTTTATTTTTAAAATAAAATATAACAATAAAAAACATATATAGATTAAAAAAACAAATATAAAGTAGTTATCTGATATTCTAATATTTGTTAATAATATCTAATATTAAAAGATATTTATTTTCTAAAGACCTTATATACTTCAAATTTTTGATGTAAGAAATAAGCTATAGATTATTTTTTAATCAATATATATATCAGAAATGCATTACAAGTATACAAAATTTATTTTATAAATATTTAAAATAGTATATCTTTTTTTTATTTTATTAAATAATTTAATCTTATGACTTTATTTTGAGATTTCTATATTTATACTCTATTAGGCTTTTGTTTATTAACATTAGAAATGTTAAGTAATTTGATCTTTTTTAAATTTTACAATACAATTTATATATAACTAGCTAAATTAACCAGTTAGTATATATAATAAAATTAACTATTTAAGATTTCTAATTGATATATAATAAAAAAAAATACAAATTAAATATTTGTAAAATTTAGATTATTCTAATATTAATTCTATAATTTATAAATAAAACTATTTATATATAAAATTATCTTTATTTTTATTTATTTTTATTCACTGTTTTGACTATATTATTATTATTATTATTTATATTATATAAATCTTCTGTTTTACTTAATTTAAATAAATCAGACTTGTAGTTCTATTATATATTATTTTTAATTATTTTTTATTTTTTATTTTTTTACTAAAGCTATTAGTTATTAGCAGCTACTGGCTTTATTGTAATTTAATTATAATTATATAACTTGTATAAAATAAGTGTACAACTAGTCATATATATAGCTTATTTAAGTAGTTTGCTTACAGGTTTTACACTAGCTGCTATACCTGTAATCTGCTAAAAGATTACTTAATTAAACTCTTTAATTTCTATACTACATTTGACAGATAACTATATAAGTTCTTATACATCTAAATGCTATTTAATCTAACTTTAATCTTTCTGTTTGTATATTAGTCAAGTTGCTGCATATTTTAAAGTATATAATTTGATTGTAGAATTCTAAAGAGCCTTTTTGCTAACTAACTAGTCATATTTAGTTCTTGTTAATAAGGCTCATTTTTGTAAAGTTCATTTAAAACCTAATATCTACTTCATAGATATCCTTAGTGTTTATAGTATCCTTCTACTTTTGGTATTATATTTCTAATCCAGAAAGCCTAAAAGGACTATAATCTGTTTTTTTGTATATTAAGGTTATGATATCTGATATTCTTTTTCTTTAGTTTAATACTTTTAGCAACCTGATTGATAATACCTTTTATCTAAAATTCTTGCTATCCAATTTCTTTATATTGGTATCTATTTTCTAGATCTAGTCTTTATAATACTACTGTTAAAGATCCATGTTATCTCTCTATTTAAGTCTTCCAAGTAGGCTCTAGCTTCTTAATTCTATGAATTTATATAAACACAAGAACTTATCTTGGGTTTGTACTGCCTATTACCAGTTTGTATTTCTCTTTATAATAAGTTACACAAATATTCTATAATCTGACTGTTATGCTAATGCAACTATAGTTATAGATATTTTATTACAACTGATCAACAAAATGTTATTGCTATAATATCATTTATATATTATATAGGTGATTATCCAAATTTTTATTGTTAATGGGTTTTGAATTTCTAAGCTACTACTTGGGAATTGACAACTTATCTATTTTACTAAGTTACCACATCTCTTATTTTTAATTATTAATTAATGTATTTTATTTTTCAATTAATATAAAATTTGAAAATTAAAAAAATTTACTATAAACATTTATATGTAACTGATAATATTTAAATTTATGCAAGCTGTATTAAAATTTATTAATAAAACTAAAAATGGTTGCTTTGAATATAATGAATTTTTCTTTCTATAAGAATAAAATTTAATTCTACAATTTATTTTTCAGCAACTGCAAGAATTTAGACAAGTTTTTTAACTAAACAATTATTATTTGTACTATTATTTCAATTAAATTATATCAGTAAAATTTTTTTTTAAACACTTTTTAGAAAATATTATATTGTATTAATTTTAGTAAAGTTTTAATTGAAATTCAAAAAATTTGTTATTTACTTTAGAAATACAGAAATTAAGTGTCCTTTGGTATTTCAGAGTTGAAAATTCTTTGTTAAGTGTTCTTAAGTTAACTGTTCTTGCATAATATAAGTTACGTAACTTGGATATTGAATATTATAAGTTCACTATTCCTGAATATTATAAATTAGACATGTATTATTTTGCTTAGTAGACTTTTTTAATATCTTAGAACATTTATTATAATATTCTCTATTCATCAAACTTCATTTGTTTTTTCTTTGTTTATGTATATTTTTAATATTCTGTTAAAGGTTTTACAGGTCAAAAAAGAATAACTTTGTGCATTTATTAGTAAAAAGAGAAAAACAAACCAAATGATGATAAAAGAATATTTTTTATAATTTATAACCTGGATCAAAAATGACAGGTGTCAATTAATAATCAACATAAATTGAGAAATGTCACATAACAGTTATACCAGTTTACTCTGTTTAAATATAAAATTTTCATTTATCAAATTTTATCTATTTTTAGAATTAATTTCAATAATTCAAATGTATCTATTTTTAAAGCACGACAAATCAGACGTCTGATAGTGTGTATAACATACATAATACACGTAATACACTAGTATTTATAATTAATTTATATGCAACATTGTGCAAGAATCGTTTTTTGTTAGAATGCTAAAGACAGTTTCATAATCAAAAATTTGAGATAGCAATGCTTTCATGATTCTATCTAGAATATTCTAAAACTTTTTCCGCGTACCGTACTGTACACACCACATCACTAACTGCCACAAAATATATATTTACCAAATGCAATACTGATACTCCTCACGTCTCACGTTCCTGGTTTTGCGTGGCAACGTTGCGAGCTATCTTATTGTATAGTCAAATCCGTACAGATACGGATTCGTTTTTGTATAATCCGTACGGATACATATTTAATGTTGTGTAATCTGTATTATACGAATTTGAATAGTTTACATCATTACCTAATCCGTATTATCAGGACCACACCACTAATCCAAAGTCGACTGAATCTGTCAGATTTGGCAGATTTGGTAGATATAGTAGAAAAATTCGAAGTAAATTATTAAAAGCAAAATGTAAAATTTTAAGAAACTGAAAAAACTGATTATAGCCAAATACAGAATTACATAGCTATTAAATGAACCGTATCTGAATGATTCATTAAATTTGTATAACCCATGTCTTATTTTAATTATCGGCTGTGATTCTAAGCACATAAATTACACTGATATTTTCCCTCATTTGAAGGTCTAAAAAAAGTATCTTTGGAAAACGCAATTACCCTGACGATTACCCTCATTTGGGGATTTAAAGATCATCTTTTTGATTATCGGCTATGATCTGAAAGAACATGCTGATGATTATCATCATTTGAGGTCTAAAAATAGCATCTTTTTGATTATCAGAACATAAATCACACTAATGCCTGCCATCATTTGAAGGTTTAAAAGAAGCATCTTTTCGATTATCGGCTATGATTTGGAAAAACATAAATTACACTAATGTCTGCAACATTGGTTCAGAACTTTGCCATTCATTGGAACTGAGAATGCTATATTATACACACGTCTTTGTAAAGAAATGTAAATTAATAATCTTGTGATTTACTCAATTTGTAAATCTTGTAATTCAAAAAAGTGATTATTTGATTGGTTTTTTTTTACACTACAAGTTTGACTAGTAAATATACTCATATCTATGTTTATTATTACATATTTTGACTCTCGGTGGCTGCACCGCCAATCAATTAATTGGGTTCAAATAATTGGTAGGCCTGATTCTAAAAAGAAACTTATTAATAAATAATAATCACGAACAGATTTAAAATGGACTGTATACATAAATTAAATTGTTCAAATAATATTGAATTATCAAGTATACAATATCTACACATTACAAATTCGATAATATAAATTAACAAATTTCAAGGCTCATTACATCCAAAGGCCGTTATAGTAAGCATTCACTGTAATTGGATTTATAAACGAATCTGCCTTCATCCATGAACCGAATTAACAAGTTAAATAACGGAAGAACTAGTTTTCCCAAATACAGCTCACCTATATTTTAGTAAACTTTTGATATAATAAAAAATTTTGCATTACAGAATCATAAAGCACATTTACTATTTCTGAGTCTAGTATCTTCTTGCTATAAGTTGTAGTGGAAACTTTACTATAGCGTGAACGTGTTGAAATCATTTTTTTATCATGCTTTCTTGTATTTCTATATATGACGCATCTTTATTTTTTGTCGACATATGAATAACAACCGAATGTGTAAATGTATACAGTTAACTTTTGTATAATGAGCTGATAGTTTTTATAATAAAAAATTTTAAAAGTTTCTTATCGAAGTAGTTGATTATTTTCCGATACAGAACTCTAATAAATATTTTAAAAAGCAGTTTATTATAGAACATAAATGATTATAAAAAGGTTCGGTGCAAGAATGACTGAATTGGCGCTGACACTAGTGAAACGGTTCGCTTGACAAATGGGCATGTCGTGTAACCTACGAACGGCTTAGTCGATAAGAGGCGGTTAGATTTGGCGAGTGGTGTATTTATGATCGTAGGTTTTATAATACAACGAAACAGGAAATTATTAGGGGCGAAATTTATGATAAGCACTAACTGAACTCTTCTTGTAGGGCTCGAAGCCTTTATTATCTCTTAAACTATTTCTCCTGCAAATATGCCCTGAAAATTTTGTTTTTACAATATATTATGGTCCTGTGATCAGAGTTTAATGGTTTTGGTACCATTCGATTCGCTCGATGAGATGATTCGAACGGTGCTAAAATCACCAAATTCTATTCACTAAATTGAGAGATATTTGCAAAAATCAATTTGAAGAGCAACTCTACAGAATTTTAGTTTTCTGCGCAGCAAATAGGTTTTTGCAAATATATTACAATATGGTGGTCCAAATTTGATTATTTGATACCATTCGAACTGTCTCATAAAGACGAATAGAATGGTATCAAAATCATTAAATTCTGATCACTGGACCATGATAAGTTACCATTTAAATAATTTTTACCTTAAACCGTTTCTCCTGAAATCTGCCCTGAAATATTGAATTTTGATTGGTTACCCATGTAGTACTTGTAGTACATGAACATAATAAATACCATTTTCATACTTATTTATGACATATATTATTATTTTTGTATATTTGTAGTATACATCATTATCGGAAAATTTCAGGGCAGATCTGCCCTGAGTTTCAAACAGTTTGAGATAATATATAATATATAGGTCGTATTATTACTTCTGATACATTATATTTTTTAAAATAAATTAAAAAGCTTATTAATAATATTAAATCTAATGACTGTTATTTTAAACTATACTTTTA
>CAJVQA010008655.1:0-12774 GCA_910591915.1 Cetraspora pellucida
GTACACTCTCCTGTAGTGGTTCATTAAACCACAATACCGACAAGTGATTAATAAAAGTCAAAAGACCAAAGAGGTCATCTTAATAAAAAAAAATATATATATATATATCGATTAGAGGGGTGTGGTGACCTAGTGAAGTGATCAGGTTGTCAACCTTTCAAGTGATAGATTAGGTGTTCAAATTCCATCGACAGTGAAAATTTAGATAATTACCTATATAATATTCATATTATGGCAACTATTACTAATAATTGAGTTAGGATATCTGTAATGGCAGTTGCATCAGCATGACTGGCAGGTCATGGAGCATCTGTATAAGTATAGTGTTACACAGAGGAATGCAAACTAACAAATCAGGTAATGCAAACACTAAATAAGTCCTTGTAGTTGTGTAAATCTGTTGAAATTAGGTAACAAGAAGTCCATTTGGAAAGACCTGAATAGAAAGGTAGTTGGATCTTTGACGACCTTACTGTAAAAACTAGTTTAGGGAAACAGATACCAAGGTTATAGTACCTGGTCATAGTAACTGGACGGGTAAGAACCTTTGGATTGGGGTTCCAGGAGTACTACCAACCAGGCCGCCAGAATGAACTAGAGGAAAAGGATATCAGGTTGACCTGATATACTGATGTACTGGTTATAGTCCTACATGGACTATCTGGATTGGAAATTTGGTAAAAAGGCTGGACAAAAGACAAGGGTATACTAAAGTACTGGAGTTATGCTATGAAGTAGATGCTGGGGTCTAAGTGAACTCTACAAGAACATAGTGGTTTAATGGTTAACCCTAACCACAAATGTTGATTCTGTCATAGCAGTATCTAGATCAGCTGTAAAAATGAGTACAGAAGACTCTGAAAGGTTTACCTCAAGGATAAATTAGTCCTAAGATTGAGGACGATGATCTGATACATCAGAGATGATCAATGATGTTAACACAGGTTACAGGTTCAGAGGGTTTAAAATGGAACACCCAAGCAGGGGTATTAGGTATAGCAATTGGTAAAGAACCTTCAGGCAGACTCCTTAAATAAGTAATATAGAAAAGTTATATGTATAACCAATTGTATGCTCTTCTGTAGTGGTTCATTAAACCACAATACCGATAAGTGATTAATAAAAGTCAAAAGACCAAAGAGGTCATCTTAATACCAAAAAAAAAAAATATATATATATATCGATTAAATACTATATATTAATAGAAATCTGCTTAAAAATTTTTCTGATGAAGAATAAAATTAAAGAAGAATTACAAGATCCCAAAATGACAGAAGACAATGTGAAGCATGAGTTTATTCAAAAAGAGATGAAAGAAAGTATTAAAATTACCAAATTCATTAAAAGATGTAGATAAATGGTAATAAAGCATCATTATATAAGTGCATTTCACTAACTTTCTTACTTTCCATGTTGTAGAAGTTAAAGTAACCTCTACCGAGTTCATATCTTCGTCACCTTTCGCATATAAGCCAGCTACCTTTAAATACTTGATCTCTATTGATCTGAAAGTTTTAAAAGACCCGTTAGGGTACGAAGAACGTACTAATAAAAATTTTTTTTCATATGTAAAAGCTCTATACTACTAATCGATTCATTGGCCATTCGATCTGATGATCAAATCGATGACCAATAAAAACCAATTCCCTCCTAAAAATATCGATTTACATAAATCGATATTTTTTCGCTGTCCCTGGTTCCTACCTTGAACCGAAATAATTGATTGTATTTAGCGAATTCAAACGTTAATACCAAAATGACAACCACGTCTAAAAAACGAACAAACAGTTCTGATGAAAGTCTTGAAAAAGACATAAAGCGGAAGCCGATCAAAGCTCGAAGAAACTCGCGAAATGAATCGCCTGTGTCTTTACGTGAACGTTCACCAGTATTACTCTATGAACAAAACAATGAAGACTGTAAGTTGAGAGACTGAAACTTGAAAGGCTGAAACTTGAAACATTCCGTTTCAGTTTCAACTTCCTTATGTATAATATTGCTATTTCTAGTATCTAAAAGATTTGCATTGGTATATTGATACATTTCATACAGCTAGAAGAGAACGCCGACGAAAAAAGGGTAAGCTTAGAGGAACGAAAGCTCAAAAGGTACAGGCTGATATTCTTATTTTACGAAATAGGTTATTCCTATTATTTGTTTATTATGTCTTAACACATTTTTAGGTGATTGCGAAAAACATTTCTGAAGTTTTCTTTGATCCAAAGTACTGGAAAATCGTTGATGTCAAAGTAATGTCATTGTATTTACCATGTAATGGAAGATTATTTATGTATAATTACTAACAAATTTTTTAATGTAGGAAATCCAAAATATAATCTTATATTTACTTGGCGGAAGTGGACACTGTCCTCCTTGGATCAGGATAAGGGTTGGTTGTTCATAGAGGATTTTTACCCTAGTATAAAGCTTATCATTAATGACATAGTGACATTTGACATACCATCTTTTTATTCTAAGGGAAGGAATGAGATAAAAAATGTAGTTACTCTCATGGTCCCAGGATTTGATCCTGGAATGTTTGGTATGTCGGCTGAATTGGCCATTAAGATTAACAGACCAATCGAAATTTCACAACTCTTAGAAAGAGGATTATACGGAGATCAAACGCAAAATGTGCATGAGGTACTTCCGATGCTTTCTCAAGTATTCTCACATGCATGTGTTACACAAGCTCCTGGTGAAAACGGGAGACTACACTCTTCTTTTTTCAGTTTGATGTCCTGTTATATACCTGAAGGGTATAAGAAATACTTAGTTGACAGGTCAAAAGTGAACATTACTGATGTTACCAATATAGCTGATGGTTTGTTGTCATTTGATGAAATGTTATATTTTTAGAGTTTCAATTTATGTTTAGATTTCAATTTTATTAATTTTTAGTATGAATTCTCACCCAGTAAATCTAATTCAACAAAGAATTTTAAAATGCCTATTAACCCATGAGCAAATGAGAGATAATTGCTATCCGATTCCCTCATACATTGATAAAGATAGTAAATCTTTGCCTCCTGGTTGGATCGAGATTAGTTATCCAGAATACCGACCTCCTTCTCAAGAACAATATTTGGACGGAAGTGTTGAATTAAAGATTCTGGCTATTGATTGTGAAATGGTATGGACTCATTGTTGCACCTACAAACCTATTAATTTACTTTGAGGGACGAGTCTATTTACGCCGTGTTAGTGTATTACGGCAGATGGTCCAGCCCTAACTCGTGTATCGATAGTTGATGACAAACTTAAGGTCCTTTATGATTCATATGTCAAACCAGGTCTACCAATAACAGACTATTTGACTGAGTATATATCATATTTACATATTTATTGATTGTATAGATATACATCTATGAAATTGTAAAGACTAAAATAGTTGATTTTTTTCCACTAGATTTAGTGGAATAACTGAGGAAATATTGCGTGATGTTACCGTTACCATCAAAGACGTTCAAATTCAGATTAGTGAGTTGGTCGACAAGCATACCGTTTTGGTGGGACATTCTCTTGAATGTGACTTGAAAGCATTACGGGTACCAAAGATTTCATCAAATTATATAAAATTTGGATATTTGTGAAATTAACCTTTGAATATTTACGTTTTATTGTATTAGTTTGCACATCCATTTATAATTGACACGTCAATTCTTTATTCCGACCCCCGCAATTCGTACAAACCAAAGCTGAAAAATCTTGCAAAAATGTGGCTTGATAGAAATATCCAATCTAAAGGATCTCGTGGACATGATTCTATTGAAGACGCTATGACTTGTATTGATCTCCTAAAAATGAAATTAAATCTAGGTAGTTTATTTCATTTAAATCTTAAACGTTAGCTACTGTTTCTCGTAAATTATTTATCTATGTTCGTCTATATAGGTCTAGACTTTGATAAAACTCATGAATCCATTTTTGAACGTATATCTCGTATGACTAACAGTACGACTGCAGTCGTTGATCGTGAAGCTAAAACTAATTTATATGTAGATGGAGCTAAAAAGGTTGTAACATGCAAAACTGATGATGAAGTATGTAAATTCCTATTTAGAAATTTCGCTTTTTTTTTTAAAGCATAAATTTACACGAGGTAACAATTTTAGGTGTTGGATGCCCTAACAGGAATAATAAGCAACGACCAAAAAAAATTGTATAACTTTGTATTTGGACGATTTCTCGACCTTAAAGCTCTTCCTGATGACATGTATGGGCGAATTAATCTTGTGAAAAAACTTGATGAAAGAATCAATAAGATATACGATAAACTTCCAGCTAGAACAATGTTTATAATTACTAGCGGTGGGGGTGATTCTAAGGAGTGGTTAACGTACGTGTAATTTTACTAAATTCGATGTATTTTAAATCTATATCAATGCATAATTTTATTTTTTATAATAGGCTTAAAAGTAAAAGGCAAGAACAATTTAGTGATTGGACAAAACATAATGAACAAGAACTTCAAAATGCTTATATTAAAGCTAAAATTGGATTTAGTTTCTTTAGGCTAAAATAATGAGTGTTTTACGTAGTTTTTTGAGTTCTAAAGCAATTTACTACATTGTAGACTTACTAAATTAAATTAAAAAAGAGGTGGCTTTCTAGCTTATACATGTATATATATATTAATTGATAAATTATATATTTATATATAAACCAATTTAATTATAATAAAGTTGGATGTAGAGCTTAAAAAAAATTTAAGGTTTTGAAAATTGTTATTTATATTTTTTGTTAGGGATGATGGTGCTGAAATATGGGTCCTTAATTTGAAAATATAAACTTTACTAAAATCAATACTTTTTATTATAAACACTAATTCTAAATTGTAACTTAACTAAAAAAAAAAGCTGAGCAAAACATCTCAAAAGTTTTAAATTTTTGTGAACAAAAGTTTGACAGCCAAATACTTGGATTAAGCCGGACATTAAGTTTAACTAATACTACATATATATGTATGCACGTATATATATATTATTGCGATTGTTTGTTCGACTTGCTTGACTGTTAAATTTTTGTTTGATTTTGACAAGCATTAGTTAAAATTTTAGCATTAGCATCATTTTTAACATTTTTATTTTTGTTATTTATATTTTGAAATTTATAATTTATTACATGGTGCAATATATTGCACTTTTATTATACAGTCAACCTTTCATAAATGCATATCATTGGGATCAAACTTTTGAGAACTTGTATTTAGAGAACAATAATAAAAAATGCATTTATGGGAGTTTAGTATAGATATAAGTCAAAAAATTAATATGCATTTAAGAAGGTTATGTACTAGGAAGAGATGGATTGACTAATTATTATTATTATTTTTTTAAGATGACTTCTTGGATTTTTTGACTTTTATTAATATTTATAGTAATGTGTTCAATATGGAACTATTATAAGAAGAATGTTACCCATATAACTTTTCTATATTATCTATTTAAGAAGTCTGTTCAAAGATTTTTTACCAATTGTCATATTTATTACTTCTGTTTAAATATTTTATTTTAAACTATTTGAACTTGCAACTTATGTTAACTTTATTAGATTATGTTCAGATCTTTATCTTAAACTTAATATTATTTTATCCTTAAGATAAACCTTCTAAAATTTTTTATATATTTATTTTACAGTTAACCTAATATTATTATAACTAAATCAATACTTTTTTTTAAAAAAAATATATTAAGATGAGTACTTGTGACCCAAGATTTATTGATAGTATATTTGACTAATAGTTGTATAATAACTACAGAAGACAACTATAGAAAGAGTGTACAACTAAGCACTTGTATAACTTTAGTTATTGTCTAATTTAAGTAGTCTGCCTGAAAGTTCTACATTAGCTATCATATCTAAAACCTACTTGTAACTTTTCTCAGTTTTTGTATTTATCTATCTACCTCTGTCTACCAATGATTCTGATTAATGTTAATAAAAATATATCATGATTACTAAGTTATTAAGACAGTTTATTTACATAAAAAACCTTTGATCTTGTATTATATCTTCTAGAATCTTTTGTATCTTATTCTTACAATTAACTCAGTAACGTTATAATTAAGACCAATATTTGCAATTAGAATGTATTCTTAAACTACTATACTTTTGTAGAGTTCATTCCAACTCTAGTACTGACTTCACAATATATCTCTACTAGTTTGGTATTCAAATTAAGTTCTACCAAGTTCTCAGATCAGATAGTTTAGAAAGATAAATTGTAACTATAATTCTAATTTATATATTCTTTAGCATATAATCTTTTCTTTTAAAATGAAACTTGATGGTCTGATTGGTTCCATTTAGCTCCTTTTTAAAGACCAGTTTTTTGCTTAATTTTATAAATTATATAGCTGTTTCATAGATTAGTCTTTATAGTAGCACCATCAAAGATTCAAATTATCTTTTTACTTAGATCTTTTAAGTAGGCTTTCATCTTTCTGATTTCTGTAATTTTATATAAATTAAGAACTTATTATAGATTCATACCACCTGGTACCAGCTTGTGTTCTTTTATACAAAATTATATAAATGCTTGAATCTTCTAGTCATACTAGTATAACATAGGTAACAGGTATCTGATCTCAACCAATTTTGAAAAACAGTTAACTATAATACAAAAAGAATTACAAATTTTTACTAATACTAAAATTTGAACTCTAGATCTGCTATTTAGAAGTTGACAATCTGTCTACTTTATTAGGTCATTACACCCTTGTTAAATCAATACTTATGATCAGGATTAGTTATTATTGCTATGCTTTTACAGAGTTTATTCAAATCTTAGTACTACTTTATAATATAGCTAAATTATTTTAGTATTATTTTTATTTTCAAATTTTCAATTCAAATAACTTAGTAAAACTATAATTAGTCTATTAATATAATATATTAATCTAATATTCTTTTTCTTTGGTTTGGTTTTAACAGTTTAGTTGATGATACTTCTTATTTAAGGTTCTTGTCCATTTAGTTTCTTTATATTAGTATCTGCTTTTTAAGATTAGTCTTTATAATAATACTAATAAAGATCTGTTTTACTTTCTTGCTTAGATCTTTTTAAATAAACTTCTTATTTTTTAATTTTTAAGTATTTATATAACTACAAAGATTTATCTTAAGTTTGCATTATTTGATGCTGTTTTGCATTTATCTGTATAACTAGTTATACAAATAACTTATAACTTACCAATTATGCTAATATAATTATAATTATAGATATTTTAATTTAATTATTGAAAACAATTACTATAATACAAATAAAAATTTAAATTCATTATCAATGAATTTTGATTTTGAACTTGCAATCTGTTACTTAGAAAATTGACAACTTATTTACTTTATTAAGTTACCTCATCTTTCTAACTATAATTATATAAATTATGAATTTTGTATAATAAATAATTAAAAGAAAATTTATTAAACAAAATAAATTTTAATTAATAATAAAATTTAAATTAAAATCCAAAATAAAACAAAAATATAGAAATGTGGTAACCTAGTGAAGTGGTCAGGTTGTCAACTCTCCAAATGGTAGGTTGGGTATTAAAATTTCAATAGTGAAAATTTAAATAATTATTTATATAATATTTGTATTATAGTAACTATTATTAATAATTGAGTTAGAATACTTATAATAGTAGTCACACCAGCATGATTGGCAAGTTATAAAGTATCTATATATTTATAAAAGAAGTGCAAACCAACAATCAGGTGATGTAAATACTAGATAAGTCTTTGTGGTTATGTAAATCTGTTAAAATTATATAACAAGAAGTTCATTTAGAAAAACCTAAGTAAAAAGATAGCTAGGTCTTTAATAATTTTACTATAAAGACTAGTTTGAAAAAACAGATATCAAGCTTGTAGTACCTAGTTATAGTACTTAGACAGGTAAAAATCTTTAGATTGGGAGTTTCAAAGATACTACCAACCAGGTTATTAGAATAAATCAGAGAAAAAAATATTAAACTAATTTGATATACTAATAGACTGATTGTAGTTCTATATAGTTTATCTGGATTAAAAGTCTAATAAAAAGGTAAATAAAAAGGCAAAGGTAACTAAAGTATTGGAATTATACTATAAAGTAGATGTTAAGATCTGTATAAACTCTATAAAAACATAGCAATTAAATAATATAACTTTGATTACAAGTATTAATTCTGCTATAGCAATATTAGGTCAGCTGTAAAAATAAGTACAAAAGACTTTAGGAGATTTATTTAAAGATAAAATAGTTCTAAAGTTGAGATGATGGTCTGAGTATCTGAATAATCTGTCTTATATTTTTAAAATTAGATTATTAAATAGTATTTATTAATTTTTATTATTTGATTTTTAATTTTTTTTTTTTTTTTAATATTAAGATGACTTTTTTGGTTATTTGACTTTTATTAATCACTTATTGGTATTGTGGTTTAATGAACTACTACAGGAGAGCATACAATTAACTACATATATAACTTTTCTATATTATTTATTTAAAGTGTTTACCTAAAGGTTTTCTACCAATTGCTATATCTAACACTTCTACTTGAATGTTCTACTTTAAACTTTCTGAACCTATAACTTGTGTTAACTCACTGGGTCATATCCAGATACTCAGATTATCATCTCAACCTTAGGACTAATTTATCTTTGAAGTAAATCCTCTAGAGCCTTCTGTACTTATTTTTATAGCTGATCTAGGTATTACTATAGCAGAACCAATATTTGTAGTCAGAGCTTAATTATTAAACCACTATGCTCTTGTAGAGTTCACTTAGACCCTAGCATCTACTTTATAGTATAACTTTAGTATTTTAGTATACTTCTGAATTTCATCAGACTTCTAATCCAGATAGCTCTATAGAACTATGATCAGTCTATTGATATATTAGATCAGCCTAATATCCTTTTCTCTAGTTTATTCTAATAGCCTAGTTGGTAGTACTTCTGAGACTTTCAATCCAGAGATTTTTGCTCATTTAGTTACTAAGACCTGAGTATTTATTTTCCTAAACTAGCCTTTACAGTAGCACCATTGAAGATTCAGTTACTTTTCTATTTAGGTCTTTCTAAATAAACTTCTTGTTATCCAATTTTAATGGATTTACATAGCTACAAGGACTTATATAGTATTTGCACTATCTGATTTGTTGGTTTGCATTTCTTTATATAATTTCAACATTGCACAGATGCCTTATGACCTGCCAGTCATACTGGTGTGACTACTATTACAGATATTCTAACTTAATTATTAGTAATATTTGTTGTAATATGAATATTATATAAGTAATTATTCAAATTTTCATTATTGATAAAATTTGAACATCTAATCTATCACTTGGAGGGTTGACAACCTGATCATTTCACTAGGTTGTTACACCCTATAATTTTTTTTTTTTTTTAGTTTAAAGCAGCAATTTTGACTGCATGTCTTTTATTAAGTAATATATGATTACATATAATATATATAGTTTTTTTTTTTTTAAATATTAAGATGAGTACTTGTAACCCAGAATTTTATTGATAGTATATTTGGCTAATAGCTGCATTACAACCACAGGAAGCAACCATAAAGAGAGTATACAACTAGCCATTTGTACAACTTTAGTCATTGTCTAATTTAAATAGTCTGCCTGAAGGTTCTACACTAGCTGCCATACTTAGAACCTACTTATAAATTCTCTATTTAACTACTCTGTTTTTATATCCACTTATCTACCTCAGTCTACCAATGATTTTGGCCAATGTTAATGAAAATATGCCATAGCCACTAAGTCTTTAATGCATTTCATTCATATGAGAAACCTTTAACCTTGTACTAAACCTTTCAGAATCTTCTGTATTCCATTCTTATAGCTGACCTGGTATTGCTATAGCCAAGACCAATACTAGTAATCAGAGCATACTATTAAATCGCTATGCTCTTGTAGAGTTCACCCCAACCCTGTTACTGACTTTACAACATATCCTTACTACTTTGGTATTCAATTCAAGTTCTACCAAGCTGCTATTCCAGATAGCCTGAAAAGATAAAGCAAGACCATACCTCTAGTTTACATGTTTGCTAGCATATATCTTTTTCTTCTGAAACCAGAAATTCTAGCAGCCTGGTTGGTTCATCCAGTTCCTTCTCAAAAACTGGCACATTTGCCTGGTTTTACAAGTTTTAGCTTCATTTCATAAGTCTAGTCTTTATAGTAGCACTGTCAAAGGTTCAGGTTATCTCTTTACTTGGGTCTTCCAAGTAGGCTTCTATCTTCCTACCTGGTTTTTGTAATTTATATAGTCTAAGGACTTATCTTGAGTTCACACCACTCGATACTGGTTTGTATTCCTTGTACAATGTTGTATGAGTGCCTAAACCTTCCAGTCATGCTGATATAATACAGATTACAGATATTCTATCTTAGCCAATTCAGAAGACAGTTAGCTATAATACAGAAAGAATTGCAAATTTTTGCTGTTACTAGGATTTGAACTCTAAACCTGCCACTTGGAGTTGACAACCTATTTACTTCACTAGATTGTCACATCCCTTATAATATATATAGTCTATCAACAAAAGTATAACTAGTCATATATAACTTTAGTCATTATCTAATCAAGGGTTCTGCCTACAGGTTATCTACTAGATGCCATATCTGAGACCCATCTGTAAGTTTCTTATTTAAATTTTCTGATTTTCAATACTATTTGTATATATATTTGCAATACTTATATTACTATTATAGTGATATTTGGGTTAGAGCTATCTAATTACTATTTATATCTAAGTACTACCTTATTGAATGTTACTAAGTATTCATAGTTTTTTGAATTTACCCTCAACACAGACTTACTAAGTATGATACCAAGATTACCTTTTAGATTTATCCAATTTAGTATATTCTGTATCTACTAAATTAGTTTTGATGCCAGAGATGTTTGAATTTTAGTAAGTTCATTTCTTTCTTATAGTTTTCTTTATATTTACTATATCACCTGCTAGTGTGTCTTCTCTTTATTTCTGATATATTTACTGCTTCTTTCATATCAAGCACCAACTCTCCATATTAGAAAATTTCTTTCTGAGAACTTTCTTATATACTAATCTTTTATTTATATAGATTTAAGCCACAGAGCTTTGTGTACATTCATATGCTTTGTAGATTACAGAGTTTTGCCTCTAGCTAGAATTGAACTATTAATCTTGTCTGTGAAGAGAAGATCATCTAGACCACTAGGCTACAAGATCTTATCTCTTTAATTTTTTTATTTTTATATAAAGAATTATATATAATATATATAAAAATATTCAATTTTTTTAAAAAAAATTTTTTTTGTATTATTGTTTATAGTATCTTTTTAAATTCATTTTTTAAAATTTATTTAATTCTTATATAATATAAAATATACATATTTCTGTAACTTTATCTTATATACTTTTTTTAAAAAAAAATGGTTTTTTTGATCTTTTAACTTTGATTATTAACTTTTTTGATAATGTAATTTTATAAACTATTACAAAAAGAATGTACAATTGATTACATATATAACTTTTTTATATTACCTATTTAAGAAGTTTACTTAAAAATTCTTCACAAATTATTATATCTAACATCTTTTTTTAAGTATTCTATTTTAAATTCTCTAAATCTGCAACTTGTATTAATATTATTAAATTATAACCAGATTATTGTTTTAATCTTAGAACTATTTTATTTTTAAAATAAACTTTTTGAAGCCTTTTGTATCTATTTTTATAACTAATTCAGATATTATAAAGTTTATTTAAATTTTATTATCTATTTTACAGCATATTCTTAGTACTTTAGTATACTCTGCCTATTCTTTAAACTTTTAATTCAAATAGTCTATATAAAATTATGTTCAATTTATCAATATATCAAATTAGTCTGATATTTTTTTCTAATTTATTCTAACAGCTTAGTTGATAATAATTTAAAGGTTTTTGTTTATTTAGATACTTTAATATTAGTATTTGTTTTTAGTAGTTTAGTTTTTCTAAATAAACTCTTATTTTTTAATTTCAATAAATTTATATAACTACAAGAACTTATCTAAAGTTTGCACTACTTAATATTGGTTTGCATTTCTTCATATAACTAGTTATACAGATGTTTTATAACTTGCCAACTATGCTAATGTATTTATTATTATAGGTATCTTAATTTAATTATTAGAAACAGTTGTTGTAATATAAATATTACATAAGTAATTATTTAAATTTTTACTGTTAATAGAATTTGAATACTCAATCTACTATTGAAGATTAATAACTTATCTACTTTACTAAGTTATCACATCTTTTATCTTAGATACTTAACATTTTGCTATTATATATATTTAGTTTTATTTGTTTTTATTTTTTTATTAAACTAACTTTTTTAAAATAATGTTTTTTTATTTAGTATTATAAATACAAGAGCTTATATTTCTTTTTATTTTATTTCTAATTTGGTATTTGTTATTAATTTGTATAAAATTTTGCTAGTATATTAATCTGTTTGTTTTTTTTACTTTAAACAGTATTTTATTTTTTTATAATTAATTTTTTTTGTATATATTATTTTTTTACTTATTTGTAAAATTGTTAGTTTTATTATATTATTACAAAGTAGATTTTAGCATAGCATATTATATAATAGTATTAGTAGTTATATATATATTTATTATTGTATTTTTTTTTTTTTTTTTTTTTTATTAAGGTGACCTCTTTGGTCTTTTGACTTTTATTAATCACTTGTCGGCATTGTGGTTCAATGAACCACTACAGGA